>QFES01004270.1:0-27075 GCA_003316375.1 Tylopilus plumbeoviolaceoides
GCCGCGTCGGAGGTGTGGCCGCCGACGAGGATGCTGGCACCGAGGGTGACAGCATCGTCGACGTGTCGCGCAACTTTGGAGACGGCACGATCGTGAATGAGTGGTCCATGTGTTCTGGACGTCATTCATGTAAGTCACAGTCTAGCATCGGCACCAGTAATAGGACGTACGTGGCCTCGTCGAGTCCGTTGCCGATCTTAAACGCAGCCACCTTTTCGGCAAGTCGAGAGGCAAAGTCGGCATAGACAGACGATTGAACGTATATGCGATTGGCACAGACACATGTTTGCCCGGATGCGCGGAATTTGCATATTATGGCGCCTGGATGAAATAGCATGAACGAACAAGATTAAGGGGGAAAGAGAGATTCGAATGCTACCTTCAACGGCCTTGTCGATATCGGCGTCGTCAAACACGATAAAAGACGCGTTGCCGCCAGCTTCTATTGATATTCTATTTACAGTGAGTAAAGCCCACGACCAGAGGAAAGAAACATACTTCTTTAAGGTCGAAGCGGACATGCTATACAATGACTTGGCAACGGCCGTCGAGCCTGTAAAGGACACCTTGCGGACGGTCTTGCTCTCACACATCTCGCGACCCACTTCTCGGACATTCTTATGAGTCGTGACCATGTTGATGACGCCGTTGGGTATACCCGCACGTCGAGAGAGCTGAATAATGGTCATTCCATGGTCATGTACAAATGACGAAGCAGAAACAATACTTACTTCGGCCAGGGCGAGCGCAGAGAAAGGAGCCTCTGGTGGTGGTTTGATAACCGCTGTACACCCTGCGGCGAGGGCTGCCCCCAGCTTTCTGGTGATCATCGCAGACGGGAAGTTCCAGGGCGTAAGGATCGACCTGCCATGACAATAAAGAATACTTGATATTTAACGGCGGGACCACACCTACACGACGCCTATCAAGTATGAATGAGCGGTCATAGACGAGGAAGAATGCGACTTGCACTCACCAACAGGTTGCTTGATCACGACGTTTCGCACATTCAAAAGCGGCGACGGTATTTGTTCTGCGAAACATTCAATAAACATTCAAGCTATCCAGTTCCATGACGACTTACCGCCATATGTCCGAACGGCTTCCTCGGCTACACGACAACAATTCATTTTCCGTGTCCGAGTTAGTCGAACAAAGAAAGGTACTCACCAAACCACTGCAAGATCGACTTAGTCTATGACACAACCTGCATATATGCTACTCACCTCCATGAAAGACGCGCTATACACATTTTCACTCTAATCGCATTGAGAGACAGGTTGAAAACTCTAAAGAGACTGGCATACCTTGGCCTCTGTCAATGTCTTACCGTTCTCCAACGTCTACAACTGCATATGAACATCAATCACACCCCACCAAGTAGCACGACACACGATAATGCGAGCTAGATCATCGTGGTGTTCCTGGATCAGCGCAAAGAACTTCATGAGAATGTCGTGTCGGTACTACAGCCAGACAACGAAAGACTCGGTCAACGAGCGTCCTTTTCTCTCAAGAGAACTAACCTTGGCTGTGGTCTTTCCCCATGTTTGAAATGCTTTTGCGGCTGCTGTGATGGCCGTTTTGGTCTCCTCGAGCCCCATTTCAGGGACCGTGCCAAGTTCTTCCTCAGTTGCGGGGTCTGCAGTAACGAAGACACGATTTGTGAGCATACAGGCATCACTCGCGTGCAGAACGACATTGAGACAAGAGCATGAGTACCCACTCGTCACGATGATCCTCTCACCACCAATGGCGTCGAGCCATTTCCCGTCAATGTATGCTTGCGTCTTGATGAGCGCTGGATCCTTGAGTCCCCACTGGCAGCAGCGAGTGAAGTATCAAGCGTGTGAACGGCTCAATTCGACGCGAGGACCTACGACGCTAGCGTTGGCGGTGCTTGCCATTCTGTACCACAGCGTCCACTTCGTCGGGTGGTGGCGAGTTGCTAGCGATGGCGCCCTTGGTGCAAGGACCCTGAAAGATAGCGAGGAGGGAAAGTGTCGGAGTGGTATCATTTCAGTCCAAAGAAGAGAGTACTACTGGGTCAGGTGGTAGCAAGCTTCCCAGCCCAGCTGACCGCCAGGACAACACGCGTTCCGGCTATGTACGTACGCAATCCCGTGCCGAGTCTCTAAATAATTCGAGTACCACTCCGATCAGCGTTTTCGTCCCTTGACTCCACTCTTACTCCCTTCTACTTCGTCCAAGAAGCCACCCATCTCGAGCGCATTCCGTGCCGCGTGGTTGATGTGTTTGAACCGATCAGGCCCAAGATGGATCCCTCCAAACCACCTCGTAACAATGACCAGCACGTTATTGATCTCCTACATCAACGAAACATCAGACGCGCAGGTTCTGGCCCTTGAGCCTCTCACCAAGATGGACAATAAGTGTGCGAGTCGACTGCCTGCCGCTGTCTCACCGTCGTCATCATTGTCTATTGATGCAATGTCGTCGTTGCCCACTGGGTTTACACCACCAATCAGTAGAGTCACCCACCTTGATGGAGTACGTTTCCGACTTGACAACGCCAGGCATTGATGATCGGGTGTGCAGCACGAGCAATATGTCGATCGGACATCAAGTGGTTCAGTATCAGCGGAACCTATACCAACAAGTCCCTTCAGCACATGATACTAGCCCCTGCAGGAACCATAGCTATGCAACGAACCTGCGATGGGTGTGATATCCGACACGCCCGCCCCACAAACACACTCTTCCGGTCCACGATCGATTCAGCTTCAATAAGGTTAATTCCCTCCGGAAGTGCCGCGTCCTGAAGAGCCGGCATCTGCCCTAATCCTTCGCCGTTCTCCAGCGTCAACTCCGCCGTTTCTTGTGGCGGCACTGAATCACGCCCCAAGACGTCCTCTCGTACAAGGTCTCCCACTTTCTCTTTGCTAAGCTTGTCATCGTACCATGATTCGCATCGCTCGAGGACCCCCTGAAGCCCGTCAAAGACGCAGACGGTATCACGGGACCACTCAACCCCAGATTGAGAGATGAAAGTGCGTAGTATCGACCCAAAGAGAGAAGAATCGATGCCAAAGGCGCCAATGTAACGGGAGAGAAGTTGCAATTGAGGCGGACTCTCAGCGGGGTATGAAGGGGGTAACGATACAAGGATGCGGATAGATACATCTTCGTGGGATGGAAGACTGTTGACGGCGGTGAGGAGAGGGATAGGGATGTGAATTTGAAAGGGCCAAACGGACTCACGTACTTCAGTGAAACCACATAGCGAATCGTGTCCATCCCGTTACTCTTCTCCAGAGTATGGTCAGGAGTCCCTACTCTGGAGCCTGACCCATGCCAGAGATGGATAGCTTTATCTCCATAGATAGACTGTAATACTGCAAGAGGAAGTAGGTTGGAACTTCAGAGGGTACCATCCAAAACTGAGTGAAAAAAGAGAACGTTACTCACCACCGATCTCCGAGGCAACCTGCTCTCTCTCTGGCTGTATCATGAGATCAGCTACAAAATTCTCCATCTCTGCCATCAGCTCTCCAGAGTTATCGTCTGGTTCGGCCTCCATTGAGGATGGGTATGTAACGAAGATGCGCTGAATTCGCGTAAAGACATTAAGGTCTTGCCGATTGGCGGCTGGCCCTAGATATATACAGTTTCGAACACCGCATCCACCACGGTCACGCACAGGCCAAGTTACGTTCGAGTAGTACTAGTCACCACTAACATGAAGTACCAAGTGACAGTTCTCTTGCCATCGCCAGCTTGCTACACCCTCGCAGCCAGCATGGAGTCCCCTTCCCTGGGTTCCGTCTGGTTATTACCTGGACGCGGTACCGTAATACGCCATCGCCAAACACCGTGTCAGCACTACTCGCACGAAGACCCTATCCCGGGCGGGCCTGTGTCCGTCAATCTCAACCTCACCACTCTCGCAGGACGTTCGCTTGTCTGTTGCACAGCTGTTCCTTTGCTTTTCGCGCACACATTCTTTGCCGACCTCATATTTATTTGCTTACGCGAACCATTAGTGTTCGTCGTTGGTGTTCGATCTTCGTGGGCAGTAAGAGCCACTGGCACCAGCAATATTGTGCAATGTCTGCTCACACTGTTACTCTCGTTCCAGTGAGCAAGACGCAAGGAGCAGGTAAAGGTATCATCGAGACCTTGCCCCTTGCCCATGCACATATTTCATAGCCAACTGAGAAACTCATCGGCGTCGCACGAATTTTAACATCATCTTGTCTGTTCGTGTAGATCTTTGAGTTTATGCGGCACCGTGTCCAGCGGGCCGTATGGTTGTCCAAACACGCTTGGGATCAAGGACACAAACGGGGAAAATCAAGATTTAGGCAACATACGCCATCTGTGAAGAACGATGTGAGCACCGGCGCTGGAAAATACAGGCGAGATTTTTCGAGGAGCTTACTGAAGCTGTTGTTCTCGCAACAGACGGTCTGGGCAGTGCTGTAATTTTACATGATGGCGGACGAGAGTGGTTAGAACTGATAGAACCGGGCTCAGTATGAGTATAGAAGACCGTTGGAAGGCAGAGTTTTCTATACCTTGACGGAGAGCTTGTTTGCTGCTCAACACGCTTGGTGAGCTCATGGGGTAATATTCAGTCACCTGCAAACATATCATGGGAGCGAACTTTTTGCCTTAGACATGCGGTGACCGCCCCGCCCTCAGATCAAAAAGATGCGAAGCACCTGGTTCCAGTGACACTTGTCAAAGACCCGACAACCGTGGAACAGGCGGACATGATGGTAGGATGGCCAAGTAGTGCAAGTGTCTGCGATTTACGATCACATCAACGCGGATCCTATGGAAATGCAGTGCATATGCATGAACTTTGTCATCATGAACCTATTCAAGCTCGGTAAATCGCTCCTCGACCAAAGAAAGAGCTGTCAAAGATCTCGTTCGGCCTATGAACAGATGTGGGATTTGCGTATGATATCCGAAGTATTTCATTTACCTTGAGAAACGTGTAAAACATGGCACAGGAGTAGTCATGAGCAGGGAGCCTCGGAGCAGTGGTGTGTAGGCTCTTGCCGTCAGCTTTCGCAAATGTGACTTCGAAGAAGATCGGATCGTGTGACTCGTGTCGTCAGACGCCATCGGACCTTGCCTGCGAGAACCCCCTGACCGATGGTGGTCAAAGGCAAGGGGGCGCATCACGAGTAATTTCCGATGCAAATGCAGGATGGAGACCACGCCCCCCGATTTCTAATGAGTCGCAAAGCGATATGGGGTAACATACTGTTCAAATAACAACTTGAAGGCCAATTTCGAGTCTGCAAACGGAAAAAGAACCTAGAGTGCGAGTGAGCCTGTTCAGAGAATTCTGCATGCTTTCCTGGTAGTTGGATGTTTTTCCTCGGATCTGGTCCATCGGTGACAGCGATGGGAGCACGGGCATATAACAAGCGAATGTTCAAATCTAGCCCTCTGATAAAGATACGGCTTCGAACGCGAGTGGAGCACGGAGCCCGATGACATGACGACGAACAGCCACCTCGGTTCAAAGACTTTTGTGAAGGAGTCTTACCTATACGAAGTGGACGAGACCAAATGAACCCGCACCCACATGGAGAAATTGCCCGAGGTGAGAATAAATCTCGTTGCTTCACGGGACCCATTAACATATTGACGGAAGAACTAGAGAAGTAAAGGATCAAAACGCTGGTCGAAAGCTTCATTCTGCACCGCACCTGCTTCAAGTTTGCACGCCATGGGCGAGTATGAGGCTGGGGTTATCATTCGGTTTCGTGGCTACCACTGCTGGCAGTGGGTCCCGATATTAGCGCAGCGACACCGTATGTCCATATTTTTTGGCATCTATTGTGGTTCAGCGACGCGAGCTGTCCGAACTGCGAAGCCGCATCTCCACTAGTCCGATAATGATGACTTGTGTCCGACAGAACATTTCACCATCTCACCTTATGTTACCGATCCTCCGCCATCTCATGGGCACTGAAAGTTGACCCGTACCGTCCCAAAGAGAAGATACCGGACCTAAATGTCCAGTACATTGCTCCCTCAAAGTATTGTGTCAGCGGAAATAAATATCACGGAGAAAGAGACAGCGCCAGTTTGTCATCTCATGGGTTCGTCCGAGTCCTGAATCGCCCATCTTGATACCGCTCAAGAATGAATGGATCTTTTAATATTAGTATACCGAGGAGCCATGCCATGGCACCGCGGTGTAATACCGGATTGTCAATCAAGGTTTTAACGCGTGGAAGTCACGATGTCGCCAATACCACATAGTCGCACAAGCGCAACATGCGAGATGGTCATTCGGATCAGAGGGACAATGCAGAAGGGAAAGGCACCCAATGGAGATGGGAGGTCATGGAAAGGCCGACCCTGAAATCGGACTCCACGTCGATACTCGGCATGATCTCGCAACGAGAGCCGTGTTGGTAAATGGGCATGGAGTCGCAGCACCTGAGTTCTCCGGCTATGCACTGGCCAATCAGATCGACGACGGCGGCGGTCGAAAAGATGGAGGTTAAACCTCGCGACGAAGCAGGTGGCATACGAGTGACATAGCCATTGTTCGCTTCGCCAAAAACATCTACCGGAAAATAAATGTTAAGTTCTGCGATGTCGACACGGATATAACGGCGATGGGGAAACGGGTACTCAAACGCGTTGTGTGAAAAAATCATTACAGTAGACGACAATGTGAGAACCCGTCGAATCGGTCGAAGACGGATCACTCCGAGCTAAAATGGATGACCCTTCCTCTCTGAGTTTGTGCGAATGAGGGGTCTGATGGACCGCCGCCACGGTCAAGCGGCATGAAAAAGCGAACACGCCGGCGACATACCTCCGACTCCCTCTAAATCCAAGTAGTTTGCGTGGCCACAAGGGTATTACCCGAGTAGTATTACATCCGTTGTGGACTGGTCTTGTTCTACTGCATGAGAACGTTCTGGTGGCTTGACAATGACACGTCTGGCGCGGCAGGGACACTGGCTGTGGGTTAATGAATACTTACATTACCTACAGTCCCGACAGACTTCGATCACTTGACTGTGTGGGAGCCATAGGCTATCCCACCAAATTATAAGCAGCCGCGGGGACAGGAAATTGGCAATGAGGATACACGTGCCTTTTGAGGTGCCTAGTCGCTGATCAGTGATCTGTGCTCACCCCAAAGAGATCAATACCATGTCGAACGCAACCTTGGAAATTTGCATGCCACCTGAGTAGCTTACTACAGAAGCTGTCCAGAATGCCAATTGCAAATTTACGTTGACCTGAGTATTCAGGATCAATGGATCATCATTGCCGAGAGCACACTCAGTGAAGGCTCACGTAGGCTGTGTAAGCTGTGAGCAATTGAACCAACGAGATAGTGTCACTCCCACCTGATTCAACTTGGCTCCATGGGAGAGTGAGTAGACTCAATTGAGTGAGGAGCACACGAAGTGACAGACATTCCAAGACGCCCATCTAGCATACTGTCGATGCAGCACGACTCATCTCGTACAGGAGGGCTTCAAAGTTGGGGTGGGAATTGGTGGCGATGGTGGCGTGCACAGGTCTATGTACGTGGAGACGCGGGGCCGCCAAGCGTACGTGCAGGGATGTTAGTCGGTGTCGTCCTTTTCTCCTTGCTTGTTATGGCGCACGACCCACCACCAGGCAGGCATGACACGGGAGGAAAATTCCTGATTCATGGTGAAACTTTATTACTCAATTCGCAAGTTCCCACAACGGAGCGCTGGAGTTTGATAAATGCCCGCCGTTTCAAAGTAGCTTCTGACGCCTTGACTATCATTTCTTTTACTCTTTCGATAAAAAGAAAACGGCTCACCTTCGACCGACGACAGCCCTTCGTGGCAGAATCCATTGACACGCCCTCCAAGAAGATGAAGCAACGACTGGAATCAAGCTGTGATGGTTACGATAACGAGCTCCCGTCGTCTAACATTGAATGGTCAGCCGTGGCTTGGTATTCCCACCATTCACCACCGAGTGACTGACCATGACCCTCGATACAGGACCATCAAGGGTCGCTCAGGCTATTTGGAAGGACGCACAGGTTTGCGTCAGCAGCTTGACTCATCTCCGACGAAATTCACAGCACCCGATCTTGCATCGCTGGCCTCTTGAAGAGCTATTCTGCTCATCGTGGCTGACATTGAGGTCGATAGTGACTATATTATCGCGGGTGAACAAGTTCGCAGTCGAGCTTCGTCGAGGAATGTCGCAATGTAGAAGTTCTGATTGCTGACTTTGAAGCGGGTCGAATAAGCTTTGCCGTTGTGACTTGCCGGCGTCGCGTGGTCGAGACTCAAGCTACGAAGGCTTCCCTTTCATCTTCACCTTCACCATGGCTGGCCGGGACATGAATGAACCCATGGTCGGCTCTAAACGCGCTCACTCTCCACGTTCAGCACCCCAAAAACGAGCAAAAGCCGCACAAGCTTGCCTATCATGCCGGAAGCACAAGACGCGGTGCGAGATGCTTGATGGCGACAACTCTGGTACTCAATGTCACCGCTGCAAAGTACTCAGTCTCTCCTGTTCATTTGAGGACAGTTCTGGACAATCCCCCGCTCCTTCTTCTACACGTGGTCAACAATCCGAGGGCCCAGCTCAACCCGCTATCGATCGCAGATCCTCCGTGCAGCTTCCTAAGAAGACACAAGATGCTCTAATGGATGATACAAGGTTGCATCACAAGGCTTGGGGGGATCCGCTCTCGGATACTTTACCTCCGTTCAGGGCACCCCTGTGCGACGTGGAAGAAGTCGAGTTATTGCATCCGGAGCGTCTCCTACCCGAAAAACACTCCCCGTGGGGTTTCTTGAAGCTTGGGGGTTTTGAGAGCAACATGGTCCCCATGCTTGCCATACAAGCACTGACCCGAAGCGGAACCAACACCGTAGAACCATCTCGGACGAAGGTTGATCAGACACTCCTCCACGTTCTAGGTCGTGAGCAGGTCAAATATTTGGTTGACATGTATGTATCAACCATATATCCCGTGTTCTTTTTTTTTATTAAACGCGTCGTCTCCAGATTCGAGGAACGTTACAGTCCTTGGCTAACTTTACAACCTGGGAACCGTAGTGACGGCTCGTTACTTCGGCTCGCCCAATGTTGTGTAGCCTCTCGACATTTGGAGCCCTCCATACGCTCCATCGTCGCTCCCCAGCTCTATCGCTTAGCGGATGAAGTCATCCTACACCACTCTTTCAACCCACTCCCTTCTACCGATGCCATCTACGCCATCCTTATTCTCTCTATGTGGGAACCTGTCGGCGATATAACACCGAGAGAACCCCGTGATGGGAGACTGATAGCTGCAACAGCTGTCAGCATGGCAATGAACCTGCGTCTGAGTGAAGCCATGGTATATGCTCAGGCGCTTCGCGATCAAAAAAAACCGAACGAACCCCCAAGCGCAGAACTCATTGAGGCACTTGATAAAGCACGATTGGTGCGTCTACACCGATTGGTGTCTACACATGGTTTGACTGACAGTTCCAGTGGTTTGCCCTCAATACAGTCGAGTCAATGTGCGTCGATACTATCCTTTTTTGTGGTATCAGCTGAGTTTTGTAATTTCGAAGGCTCTGTGCCGGCACTGGCCGGGAACCCATATCAGACTGCCGGAGTCTAATGCACGAAGCCCTCGATGCGACTTCGTACGCTACCATTGGTTCAATCCGAGACTTGAGACTCTCTCTCCTCTGCCAACTTTTCGCCAACACGCGCCAAGGACTTTCGACACGGCTGAGATCTCCTGAAGAGCTTGGTGCCTTTTACAAGGCAGTAGTTGACTTTTTTGGCCACATGGACGTTGTTGAACGTCTAATCCTCCCGATTGCAGGTACGCCTCTAGTTCACTGTCTTTCGTCAAATACCCCTAGTTCCATCCTTCAGTGAACGAGAAGTCCTGACCCTAACGCCCAGTTCTAGCAGAACACGAAATTTTCTATTTTTACATGCTTCAAGTTTACTGCAAGTGGTGTCGACTCCTCGTAATCATGCATGCGCTCATAGAAACCAAAATCGCGTTCAGCAAAACCGAGAACCAAGACGTTCCTTGGTTCCTCGCTGCCCAACTCAGTGGTGTCAATCTTGCACAAAGTTGGGGGCACCAGGCACTCATCCTCAGTGAAGCGATCCTGGTCATGATAATCTCGCGGACCGAGCTCGCCTTGATGAGCACTGCTCCTGACAGCTTGTTCAGCATGATCACATTAGCCGCCATCTTCGTCCTCCTATCGAAATGGAGCGTGCTCGAGAACATTGGTCAACAGATGCCTGGGTCTTCGGATTCGATTTTAGCGAGGACTGTTGAGACGCTGTCGCACGTCGCTTGTTCATCGGACCACTTTGCCGCCAAGTGCGCTCGGCTGATCAAGACGGGTGTGCACTCCTTCAGGAAGAAGTGCGAGGGGTCGGAACTGGAGCTGGCGTCGTTCTCAAAGCCGATTGTGCAGCACTTTATGGAGTATGGTCCGTCGAATAGGAGTGCGGCCGTGTCGAATGGAGTGCGTACGGATGAGTATATGACTGGGAGCTCGACTGCAAACATGAACACGGCTAGCAACCTCGCCACCGGGCCGCTGGACCCTCAGTACACCTTCCCAAACCTCCCAATGAGCGACCCGAATTACTTCATGAATTCGGACATTTTCTTTGACAGCGACTTTTGGTCCACGTTCATGGCAACGGGAACGGGTCCATGAAAAGGCTGTTGACATGTCGATCACAATCTCATTCGTTCTCTTTTGTTTCTTTTCTCGTGTATTGTATGGACAATCTTTCTGGTGTAAACCGTACATAGTCCATCTGCGTATTTATGTAATACATACTAGAGATGCGAGCTTGTGTAGTATTGTATCTATCAGGTTGTATGATGCTAGCCTCTCGAAGAAATATTGCATGACCATCACATGAACCGTGCCGAGACCTTTTCCCATCGGCGGATTTGTGATCGCCTCACATCTTCGACGTCTGTATTCACGTCAGATGCGATTTTACACTTCGAGCTTTGGTCGCTGGGACAGCGAACGTCTCGGAAGCGGTTTGATATCCCGGGAAGACACGGGTTTCATATCGACCGATGATCCCGACCGCGACGCTCCATCCGAGTCATTATAGTCGTCATCGAACGACGAATCAGAGTCCTCGTCCTGATCCGAGCTCGAGATAGACACTTCAGCATCCGATTCCGACTCTGACGAAGTCCCGTCCGACGCCGACTCTGCTTCGGAGGAATGAGACGAGCGTGATCCCGGCTCGGGGCGAGGTTTCGCCTCGAATACGCCAAGCCCGAGGTTCTGGAGGTAAATTGTAAGTGATGATGGCGGCGTCCACAACTTGGCATGACGAGCAGCAGCCTGGGCGGACGGAGGAAATGAAGTGTGACGTACTATCTCGACGTATCGCTCCTCGCTCCCGGCGATATTCTCAATGTCAATGTCCGCAGGGTCCCTCTGAGCGAGTGCCTCGTTCGCGGCAGCGATAGTGGGGAGGAAGGCTTGTACGCGTGTTAGCACTATGGGTGCTGTGGATCATCTGGATATATGGAAGCTGTGGGATGGGTCGTACGTTCAGTAGGGGGTTCGACTGAACCTGGTGAGTGTTCGGGTCCGATGTCAAGGAAGGGATTGGGGATTGTCGAGCTCCTCCTGTCGTGGGGCGATGTGGTGTTTAGTCGTGTAAGAATAGTGCCTGGTAGAGGGTAGTGCTGCTGCTAAGGTACGGTGGTAGGTAGATTGGTTAGCGACAACGAACCGATTCGCTTCTGACGTTGTTCGTCATCCTCGACGTCGAGGAAGGCCGGGTCATGATCATGAGACATGGTAGTCAAGTTTCTGAACGGAGACTTGCGAATCTGGTAATTAAACCTCGGCTATTATAATAGACAAGCCGCGAGTCACACAGCAACTCTAACCTTACCAGCTCGTCGTCGCGTGCGGCAGCGTCGACGACCACACCATCTCTACGGGAACGTGCCAATGACTACGCCTCCCCGGGTACGCGTCGTGGTCCAACTTCCATACAACAGACCTGATGAACCTCACCCAAACCCTCCCCATGTACGTATACCGCCTTATTCGCAGCCCGCTAAACTGAACGCGGTAACCCCGTTCAGATAGAATGGAACGCCAACAAAGCAAATATCCTCTGGGAAGTCATTGCACTCAGTCGGACGAGCGATAACGGTGGTACAGACTGTGCGTTCTCCCCCTTACTCCTTGTGTGTCCCGTTCGTCGAACACCCGTACACAGGGAAAGGCCTCGCAGCCCATCTAGAGGTACCCTTGCCCTATCTCCTCTATCGCGCACAGGCTCGGTATGAGGAGGACCTCCGCGGGTTGCAAGACATCCGAGGCGTCCTCTCTACCCCTGCTTCTGCCGCAACCCCCTTCCCCGCCGCTCCGTCCACACCTGCAATCCCTACTCCTCGCTCAGCAGATACGACGCCCATAATTCCCTCTTCTCAGCCATTGTCCATCAAGATACCCCCTTCCGTCAGCGCGCGGCGGCTCTCTGCGAGTCAAAGGATGTCCACGCCACTGGGTGTGAGAGCACGCTTGAGCTCGCTGACGCACAAGTCGCCGTCCAGACATCGCGGAGGACAGGGACACTCTACACTTGGAAAGGCAACTTCCTCGTCCACCGCCACACTGCAGGGCACCAAACGCGTCATGGGTCCGCTCTCAGCGCAGCCCCGCGCACCCTCCCCATTCTCTGACGAAGCTGAGAGCGAATCGAGTGATGAAGAAGAACTGGCACAAAGAAAGGATGAGGAAATGGAGAGGCAGGCTGAGGAACAGGAGCACTTGGACAAGAAGCTTACGCAGCTGCAGAAGATGATGACGAGCGAGAGACTGGGGCTCGTAAGATCACCCGTATCTCCTGACAAGGGCAAGGAACGCGAGACTCTAAGAGAAGAAGAGATCATCCGTGGCCGTCCGCCATTCCCCGCGTCTGCCATCCCGGCGCCAGCACAACTCAGTGGTAATGGTACCGTACCGGGTTCGTCGAGTAAAATCAGGTTCAATGAGTACACGGGATTGGACGTCCGTCTCGCGGAATTTACGAGCGCTGCACGGAATAGGGACCACAGTGCAAGCGTGTCGAGTGCATCTTCGCCTCAAGGGTCAATCCCATCTATCCCGTCACCTTCCATATCGTCTCCCTCACCACCTCCGGCTCACCATCCCTCTCCGCATGATAATATTCGTGTTCCAAGTCAACCTATAGTGCAAGCGCCATCGCACCTCCATCCAAACTCTCAACCACCATCGCTCGCAGGTTCTCCGATGCGACGACATATCTCGCCAACCAAGTCAAGCTCACCGCCTGCAGTATCCCTGCGGAATGCAAGATCCAATGCTCATACGCGTCAAGGTTTTGGAGCGCTGGGAACCGCGGGTGTAAGCGAGGGCGAAAGCAATCATGGCAGTTCGGCGAGCAGTTTTAGTGATCTGAGTGGTAAGCGTTCCGGCTCTTCAAGGAGAGATCACTGACGTAGAAATCCGACGGTAGATGCGAGCCTGTCTGCCTCTGCACTGGAGAGCGCGCTCATGTCCAATATGCGGGGGACAGGGTCAAAGTTGTAGGTTGCTTGTTTACACTCAGTGTTCTGTATATTTATCCTCCTCCCCATCACAGCTCTGCCGCGAGAAGTAGGTTTGGCGGGCGAGGGATTCGACGATAAAGATGACTTGATTCTGGAGGATATCTGTGTACTATCATATGCTTTATTTCATTATTCCTAGATCGTGCTGCGCTTCCGGGCGCTTGCTGGCTGAGATGCTGATGTCGACGCGTCATCCACTTCTACTGAATTCTGGATCTTTCGTGGAGAGCTTGCGTGTTCACAGCCAGGGAGGTATTAAAATTGACCCTGCTCCAAGAGAACACAAGCGATCTACCACACCTTCCTGATCGAGCACCTTGAGATCGGCTCCTTCGCGTGCACGGAGTTATCGACTCCACTTGATTATCTACCACCAGATACGACGACGGCGACGACGACCCAACCGTTCTCACTTTCAGACCTCAGCGAAGATTCCACTGTAAACCATGCGGATCACGTTCGTCAACGACGCGGGCGATAGCTTCTTCATGGAGATAGACCCAAACATGCAGCTACGAGACGTCCAAGCGCTTCTCGAGGCCGAGGCGAGTCACTCTGGACCCCATGCTGACGTGTGCCCCGCTCATTCTGGATGTTTACACAGTCCGGCCTACCCGTAACTGAGCAGGTCATCTTGCTGCAGGGCCGCGAACTCAACCGCTCTGCGGCGACGATGAGAGAACTCGACGTGTCGGACGATGCTATGCTTTTATTCAAGCGAAGAACCGTAGGATCCAGTGGGAGGTGAGTCTGGTATTCGTCTACGCGTGGACTCTTTGGCTCACGCCTCCCTCCGTCGTGTGCATCTTACGGCGTCCATTCACGACGGCATTCATTCTCTCGTAGAGAAGCATCACAAGACCGTGACGCGGAAATGATGCGGCTGCAGATATTGGGCAATCCGGACCTGTTGGCCCAAATTCGACAGGTCCGTGCTTTCTCCCATACCCCTTCCTTTGATGCCGAGCGTTTGACCTCGGCATATGACAGGCCCAACCCGAGCTCGCTGATGCGGCCGAGAATTCCCCGCCGCGATTCGCCGAGTTGCTGCGGCAAGTGCAAGAACGGAACATGGCTATGGAATTGGAGCGACAACATGCGATCCAGGCGCTCAATGCCGATCCGTTCGACGTTGAGGCACAGCGCAAGATAGAAGAGGCTATCAGACAGGAAGCTATCATAGAGAACATGGAACACGCACTCGAGTATAGTCCAGAGGCGTTCGGGAGGGTGACCATGCTTTAGTAAGTGTTAGTTCTTGGCGTTCGTCGTTCATGTCGGCGTGCGAAGGCGGGGGCTGGCGTCGAGGAGATTGCTAATATGAAAGGGCATTGTTAGCGTCCCGGTTGAGGTGAACTCACGTCCTGTAAAGGCGTTCGTGGACAGCGGTGCGCAAAGCACAATAAGTGAGTCGATCTAGCCCCTGATTCAATGTTTGACTGACATCGGTCTTTTACCACCAGTGAGTCCAGAATGTGCGGAGGCGTGCGGGTGCGTGTTAATTACATTCAAAGTATGCTCGCTCGTGTAAAGGTGACATGACATGCAGGATTATGCGTCTCGTGGACACACGATTCGCTGGTATCGCTCGAGGTGTAGGGACCGCCAAGATCCTTGGAAGGGTACACACCGCGCAACTAAAACTGGCGAATATCTTCTTGCCGTGTTCGTTCACTGTTATGGAGGTGAGTGCTATACTCGTTTGACCAATAACCGCACGTGTAATAACTCGCGCGCTTCGTCTACTTCGACGACGTGCCTTCTTAGGGTCGTGACGTTGACCTCTTGCTCGGACTGGACATGCTCAAGGCCCATCAAGCGTGCATAGACCTCCAGAAAGGCGTGCTCCGCATTCAAGGACGCGAAGTGGCATTCTTGTCCGAGCACGAGCTTCCGGAGAAGGCGCGCAACTTGGAGGCGGGGGTGGACGAGGAGCCCGTCCCTACTGCCGGTGCCTCTGGTTTGTCGTCGTCTTCGCCTGCTTCAAGGGGCGGATCGTCTTCGTCACACAATCCCGGACCGGGGGCGAGGTTCCCTAGAGGAGGGCATACCCTTGGTGGTGCACCGGCCGGAGGAGCACCGGGCACCGGTGCGAAATACCCCGAAAACGACGTTCAGGCGCTCATTAATCTTGGAGCGACGAGGGAACAGGCTATCCAATTGCTGACTGCGAGCGGAGGCAACGCAGACGTGGCTGCGAGTATGCTGTTTGGATGAGGACGAAGATCAAGCGAACTATCTCAAAATAGAGGCTCAGTAAAAGGTCAAGCTGGAATATTTGTTTACATGTACAGTACCAGTCATGCGCGCAGCGTAACTTGGATGCGAACCCGCATTTCCTTTTCGCCATTATGGGCGGCAAGTGGCGCCAACATTGTGGATTCCCACAGTTACTACTTGATTCGCGTCAGGATGGACTCGTCAAGGTCCTTGGCAGTCCTCGTGTCGTTCAGATTATCACTGGCATTCATTCCATTGCGTTCAATAGACGGACTTCAGCGTGACCATCAACTATCTTCTCCTTTGACTTCTTATTCTCGCTGTCAGTATACGTTCACATTCTTACGACTCAGCAACTAAACAGTCATTTGCACAGTAAAAGAGGGCCTTTGGCTATATAACCACGATGTCGATCCATACGCTGGAGGTGTATTTCGTCATGTAAGATTTGAGTTCAATTCCAAGACCCGGCGGTTGATTCCTTCATTCCAGTCTCCACTATTTCTGTCCGTTTTTTCGACTGCAGTACCGCCACTACCAGTCATATGGGCATTGGGTGATATAGTGGGTGCTTGGGCACTACTCCGGATATGGCGCGCCCGGCAGCGTATCGGTTTGACTCCAGGTGGTCGCGATGGCCTAGTTGCCGCAGTGTTCCTTCTGAACCCGTACCTCCTGCTTCCGTCTTTGGCGCTTTCTACTTCCACATTCGAGAACACGGCAGTCCTTTTAACCCTCATGTTCGCATCCGAAGGCGAGTTCTCTCAGTTGTCAAAATGATCTCTCTTGATGGGCCACGTTTCGCAGGAAACCCATCTGCAGCCCTTCTAGCGCTTGCGCTCGCGACGCATCTCTCCATATCCACGTTGCTCCTGCTCGTTCCGGTCTTAATGTTATTGGTCACCACTCCAGCTTCTCAGCTTGCCTCTCCAAAGGAATTCAAGGGTGATCCGCGCGAGGTTTTGAAGTACGCAAGTCAGTTCGCCACGTACTGGCTCGTACTTTTTGGCGCTGCGTCAATCATGGTTGGTGGAGAGTGGGGATGGATACCCGAAACATGGGGAGCTAGGTTTGTATTTTCAGGGTAACTGCTCTAGATGTGTGAACGACTGATCCGCGACAGCTTCACCCTCCCTGACTTGACGCCCAACCCAGGATTATGGTGGTATTTCTTCACAGAGATGTTTGATCACTTCAGACCATTCTTCCTCATGGTCTTCTCTGTATGTCCTCCAAACCGCGTCCTTGTTATTGGATTCTCATGTACTGTCATTCCAAGGTCCATCTCGCGATCTACGTTTTACCCATCTGCATCAAATTCCAGTAAGCTGTTGTGTTACTTCATCGCGTTCGAAATCATACTCCCACTTAGGCACGACGCGCTCTACGCAGCGTTCCTGCTGATTGGAATCCTTGGGATCTTCAAGGCGTACCTCACCCTCGCAGACCCTGGGCTCTTCCTCAGTATGTTCGTGCTTTTCCCAGAAGTATACCCCTGTACGTCGTTTGCCCTTTTGGAATGTAAACGCAGGGATTGATGTCGATCTATTCCCTAGACCTTCGCCACCCGATCGTCACGACACTGGTACATGTTCACGCAGCCCTCCTGCTACCGCTCTTTCACGCCCTATGGGTGACTGAGGGCAGAGGAAATGCCAACTTTTATTACGCTGCAAGTTTGGTTATGAACGCCGCGGGTGGAATGGGCATAGTGGATGCCTGTTTTGCCGGCCTCAGGATCGCCTTGGGGGATATCGTCGAGAGCGAAAGAGAGCAATGGGCGGTTGTACAGGAGTGATCCCACGAGACGAGACTGTCATACTCTCGCGATAACTGGTACACCCGCGAAGGGTGGCCTGCGTTTGATTACCAGCAACGGGCGCTGATGGCAACGTATTCGGGGGGAAGATACAAAGTATGGGAGACTTGGGTGCTGATTCAAGGGGTTACTTAGCTCAAACCCCGGCAGAATGACTGTCATTGCCTCTCGTCACCGAGGTAGGATGCGTCCGAATGTCCTCGGGATGAAATCGAACCTTGTGGCTCGATCGTCGAATTAAGAGACAACACCGTTGCATCTGAATTCTGCGTTTGCAACGTGTTGATATTGTGAGACAAGGCATCAAACCGAATTTCCGACCAAACGCCTCGAGCGCACTAAGAAGCTCACCATCAGGCTCTATTGGCGTTCGTGGGATCCACGCGTGCATTGTGTTGCGGACCAAGAGTGGTGCAAGTACACGCCAACTCGCGGCTGACTGTATTTCGAAGCAACGTTCGTACGCGCACATCTAAGCGGTATATAAATCAGGAAGGGTGGATATGAATGACCGGGTTCACGAAGTCTGCTGTGTATACCAAACACTACTGGTGTCGAATCCCTCGGGAGGAGTAGGATCCGACTGGAAACGAGATCACGTCATTACAAGACTCTAGGGGAAAGATTAGGAGGCATACCTTCTGTCCGCGGATGTGCCCGGTCAATCGTCTGTCGCGGTCCATCATCATTTCGTCCCAAGCGTCGATGTTGTAGCGGACGGGCTAGAGGGTTGTTGAAACGCGTCTAGGGCGGGTCATGGGCGTGTTGGGCGGAGAGACGTACTTTGCCTTGGTTCTGGGCCCTTTTAGACGTGTTCAAGAGCGTGCCGGCCGCTGCGAACATGGTTGTTAGCAGACCTGGATGGGAGAATCAGCAACTCGTCTGTGTTTTGGTTGTAGTAAAAATACGATACCGAATGGAATGAGGGCTTCCCATGGGACGGGCATGTTGACGAAGATATGGGCGGGCCACTTTGGCGTTCGGTGTACGGTGAGATGTATTTGTCGTTGTTTGTACAAATCCACGTGAGAAAGGGCCTTGTTCTTTTTCTTGGAAAATACCTCTGCGCATCCTGTCGGTTAACAAGGAATTGGATTGCCAACATCCTGCCAGGCTGGGAGACTTTGTGCGAAAGGCAAGACGTTGTGTAATGCACTTGCCTTCTGCACCAATTCGCAATTGACACCTGGGAGCATGATCCGTGCATAACCCACGGTGATGCGCCCATGTTCGTTCTCCAACGGAAAATGCTTACATGGCATACTCTCAGGGGTCCCTTCCTCGATATAAAGCTAACGAAAAAAGGTATTTCCCAAAGCCATCATCCCTTCTCTCACAATGACAGACGTACCAGCATCCGTGACACTGCCCACAGGTACAATGACAGAAACATCCCTCCATGGACTGTCTTGATTGACTTAATGCCAGGTTATGCTTTGCCCACCATCGGATTCGGTGTGTACCAGATCGAACAATCTCTCTGCGCGGGCGCCGTGGTCAATGCATTGAAAACGGGCTACAGGTGGGGCAAGCCTATCGTGATTCTTGATCGCATAAAACGATAACACTACGTACTCAGGCAGATCGACTGTGCACAATACTATGAGAATGAGACAGAAGTCGGTGCAGGTGTCCGAAGCTCTGGCGTTCCACGTGAACAAATTGTCATCAGTACGTAATGTTTTGATCCTCGTCGTTAGATCTGACAGTATGGCGATAGCCTCCAAGGTTCACAGCGAAACCGCTGGCTACGAGGCTTCCCTCAAGAGTATCGAGGAATCGATCAAGAAGCTTGGCTATGGCAGGTCCTTGCCGACGCGGACAGTCTGCAGATGCCAACTGATGCAACTTAGATTATTATGACCTCTTCCTTGTCCACTCCGCCCACGGCGGACCTGCTGAAAGACTTGCAAAGTACAAGGCTTTGATCAAAGCCAAAGAGCTTGGTCTCGTACGCACCATAGGGGTATCGAACTAGTGCGTCGCCGTAATTTCGGCTATTTATATGTGACGACATTTTTATATTTAGCTCGGACAAGCACATTCAGGAAATCCTGGATGCGGGGCTAGAGAAACCCGCCGTGAACCAGATCGAGGTGAGCAATACGGGTACCAATGTCCGGGCCGGACAATGCAGACGTATGCGGACAGCTTCACCCATGGTGCCAGCAACGTCCGATCGTGACGTACTGCAAGTCAAAGGGGATCATCGTGCAAGCATACACACCGCTCCTTCGCGGAAACGACGTCGCGGAAGGAAAGGGAATAAAAAATGCGACTGTACGCAAGATCGCGGACAAGGTACGGCTGATCAACAGTCACATGCTAGATTCCTGACATAGATCACCGCTTCACCAGCATGGGAAAACTGCAGCACAGGTCTTGATTCGCTGGTCCCTGCAGTCGGGCCTCATGCCACTTCCCAAGGCTACTGCGGCTCATCGCATCGAGGAGAACTTAAAGGTGTATGATTTCACGCTCGACGCGGAGGACATGGCCTCGATTGACGCGTTGGACGAAGGGGCGAGTGGCGCCGTGACGTGGAACCCTGTGGGAGAGCCCTAGATGTAAATTGTTAGCTAGCGAACCGAATCTAAAATGTGTGGAGCATCGTGAAACGGGGACGGAGCGCACATGTGGCGTGGCAGTGAGTGACACACGAGGAGAGGCGCGGCGACACTCTAAACTTGGGCCGTTGATGTCTCTTGTCCTCCTTCCCCGTCGTACTCAACGATGATGATCCCAACGCTCTCGTCGTCGGGAATGGTCCTCGTCGCCCTCATCCTCGCGAACGCCGCTTTCGCTCAACCCGCAACACTCGTCTTCAATGATTGCTTCTCCGGCAATGCATCCAGGAAAATGTCGGTCGACACCGTCTACGCCCAGATAACAGACGTACAGACCCTTAACTTCACCGTCATCGGTGAAACCCCCGCTGAAATCATCTCTTCAAACACCAGTCTCGGTACGGCCACTCGTCGTTCCCCCTGCCCGACTCGCTCACGTCCTGACCATAGCCGCTACGCTTTTCATGGATACTACGACGCTCACAATCAGTACTTACAGCAAGTCATTCTTTTTATGCAACGTCATTCGCCCACCCTCGCCGCTCCCTACCCTTTCATCGCCGAACGTGACATATTGTCCCATACAAGTCGGGCAGTACGCCTTGTCCGTGTCCATGCCCTTCAACTCCAAAAACTCCTTCACTACCATGAATACTCAGCTACGCGCTCTGGATACCAATGAGAACGAGGTCATCTGTCTCAATGTTGCAACCACCCCGCTCAACCCTGGCCCGCTCAAGTCGCCTTATGGCAGTGCTCATACCATCTTCTGGGCTACCGTAAGTCTAGCTATTACGTATTGGCTTGTCGTCGGCATTGCTCGCGTCACTGCTGCATGGGGTCGGGGATTGAGTCGACCAGGACCAGGCATCTGGTATCGCGTGCAAAGTGCCGGTTTCATTCTTGCTAGTGCTATCAGTGGTGAACGTCTCGCAACATGCCCTGCCCTCATGAGGTTCTGTACGTCCAGTGTTTCATTTGTTGTGTATACCCTCATCTCTGCCAGGTTCTCCGTCATTGCGCGATATTATGATGCATACGCAGTGGTGTGCCGCGCTCTCCATGGTCGCCGTACAATGGCCACCATTCATTTGTAAGCCATATTTTCATACATGGCCTCGGTTCCTTAATCTAACTGTCCATAGACCCGTTGCTCTCCCAGACTGCATGGGCCACCCTTACATATAGTAAGTGCCATGCAGATATATACAGGTTTACGGCACCTTAGCCACTTGATGCTTAGACATCAGCTTGACACCCAATTACCAGCATTGGAATCCGCTCAACGTTCAGTCGTACAACCCTCCGCCGTCGTTCTCCGATCAACTCAGCGATCCGAATTCTGTTCTGTACCTAAACACGTCCACTCCCAACTCCCTCTTTCTTCTCCCGCCCGGAACACCGAATGGAATGGCTGCTTTTGCATGGAGTGTGGGAATTAGCCCTCGTAATCTCTTCGGAATATGCCTGTCCGTTATCCTCGCCATCTTGGCGGGGATCATTGTCATCAGCCTGTTCATCTGGCTGATAGATATGATATTCTCACGGAAATCATCTCTGACCGGCCTCCCGAGTTCGGCAAGCAAAGGCCGCAGTCCTCGCCACTCAGCAGGAAGCAAAGACATGCTTGATAACGTCGCTGACGAGAGTCGCTCGTTAAACGGCCATACCCTTTTCTATCCCACGTTACGACGGCGCTGGGTCCGTCTGGATTTTAGGTCATTTCACACTAGCGTTTTGATCGGGAACCTCGTTCGCGTGCTCTCCCTATTCCATTTCCCTGTGACTGTTTTCTCGGTTTACGAATTCTCCACGGGTACCTCTCGCCTCTCTATTGCCCTTGCAGCGCTATCCTTTGCGATTTTCTCGGTTGTCCTCCCTACACTCTTACTGCTTCGACTCTCTCGCACACCTACTTCCAAGCTCTACGACGAAACGCGGACTCTCCTCTCACTTGGCCCTCTCTATAATCACTTTCGGCCCGGATCACAGCTTTTCTCTGGTTTACTCCTCCTGTCAAACTTAGTTAATGGAGTAGTGATAGGAGGTGGCCAGGCAAGTGGCACAACTCAGGCCATCGTACTTCTTGTATCGGAGGTCGTGAGTGCGTTGATCACGAGTATATGGCTTCCTTGGGGTACAGGAGCGGGCATGGGCCTCATAAGCTTCCTGTTCTGTGTTGCAAGAATCGTCATTGCAGTTCTACTTGTCGTATTGACGCCAACGGTAAGATGTCACCCTGTTATAGCTTGGCATATCACTGATGTGTTGTAATTTACCTAGATCTCTATTGGCTCGGCTGCTGGTGGCTGGGTTGCCTACGGCATACTCATCGTGTTGTGCCTCGTTTATCTTGCCTTTTTCCTGATCTTGTTGGTCAAATTCACAGAGGCACTCGTTCGCATATTCGGTCGTGTTGGCTTCGATCGATCGCGACGGCCGGCTGATAGTGGTCTCGTAGGCACACTTTCCCTCCTTGGCTGCTGCGGTAGTCGCAACGAAGGACGCGATCGCAGACCTTACAAAATACCAGAAGTTAGGGAGTTATACACCGTTCGCGACTCTGGATCATTCATACCACCCGTTGCCTCGTTTACCAAGACAACGAAGGGGTCTGCTTCCTCGCATCATTCTGGTCCACCTCCTTCGGTGCTCCGTCCCGAACATGCTCTCCGTCCTTACAAAGAAGACAGTGACGAAGACGATGAAAGCACGCGTATCATGGGCGCATGGCAGCCCTTCCCCGGGCCTGAAAATAGGGTGCCGTATGACCGCGCTGAATCCTCACCCCGCACACAAGCGTCGAGTTCCGGATTTTCACGCGTGGGAGGTGGACGTGCGCATTTCGACTCTCCATATGCGATCGCGGGAGGAAAAGAGGGTTCCACGCTCACATTCCCGAGTGTGGAGCGGAAAGGGTCTGGCCCTGCTGAAGGCTCCATGGCTGTGCCCCACGAGGAAGAAGCACCGACGCCAACGACGTCTGTGGCCAACGTTGCGAGGATGCCCGTACTCACTAGCCCAGCGTCGCCGGCGGGCAGAACTGTGAGTCAAACTGCAATCATCGTCAACGAGTTGGCTGCCATCGCGACGGCATCAAGGGCAGAGTCCGAGACACATCCGCTCGTTGACACTGAGGATAAGCGAACTCGAGGGGATAGTGCGGCGAGCAACGCGGAGGGTGGTCAGCCGAGGAAGAAGCACTGGTTCAACATCCGCCGTCATCGCCGACATTCGGATGGACTAGTGTTGGATGACGTGGAAGAAAGTGGTGGCAACGAGGTAACCTCAAGTTCCAAGGAACCTGGTCGATCGTTTGTCGTAATCCGCGATCGGCGACCCATGTCGTCTCGACCAGACTCCAAGGTGGGTCAGAAACCGAGGCAGTCGTTGGATGAGTCAAGTCGGAGAGGCGCGAATTCATGACGACACGCACAAGTGCCGCGACACGACCGGGACTTGCTCGTTATCTTCCACCGTGATGCGTATCTTTTCTCGACCTAACCCTTTCCTCTCCCTTCTCGCCCCTCACCGACGTCCACTGTACTTTCGTGTTCCCGTGTTGCATTGACGATTCCATTCATGGACATGCTACGTTACCAAGAGTGCTGCTGTAATTTTTAGCGGACGCGGACCCGCTGTGGCCGTTTTGGACTTTTTCCTTTTTTTTTGGTGTGCAGTAACATACATATCAAACACGAAATATTTATACATGCGTGCTCTCCATCATCTATCCCATCCGCTCAAATGACCATTCAAAAAGCGAACAATGGGATGACATGGATAGTGGGTCCTCACACGAGGACGCCATCCTCTTCCTGTACATCCACGTCACGCGCGTCCCCGCCGACCCAAAACACCCGCCAGTCCTCGACCGACTTTCTCATCCACCCGTACACCCCAGCCTCGGCCTTGAGCCGCGCGATGACCTCCTCCGTGTGCACGCTCTCAAACGAGCGCGCCGACGCCGTCGAGTCGGTCCGCTCGAGCGCCTGTGCCGTGATCTCAGACGGGAGCCGGTGCCAGTGCCCGCCCTGCGCGAGGAGCCCCGTCTCGCCGACAAACGTTTGCCCGTGGCGCGGCTCCACGGGGACATGCACGGCCTTGCCTTTCCCCTTGGTGCCCCCGACGAGCGCCACGAGCGGGATCTCCTCGACCTCTATACCGTCCTCGCTGAACGCGACGAGCTGGAGGAACGGTTGCGTCTCGGACGGGGATGGCCGCGCGCGGGGCAAGAGACAGACGCGCGCGCTCACGCTGGTCGGGCACGAGGACCACACGAGGCTGTGGATCGGCGGGGCGTGGGGGATGACTGCGGGGAACGGCGAGGGGACGATGTGTGTCTGTTTGCCCCGCGTGAGCACGTAGACCGATTTCTCGGGCGACATGTCTCCGCCGGGCAGCTGCGCGGCGGGGATGTCGACGAGGGAGGGGAGGATCCAGGCGCTTTTGGCTTCCTTGAACGCCATGAAATCCACCGAGGTGCGGGAGCGCCGGGAGTTGAGGGTGCTGCCGACGCTGAGAGAGTCTTTGGTGGACATGAAGCTGGAACTGCTCAAAAGGCTGGTGTTGCTTCCGGCGTCGTACATTTCCACCTCCGTCACCGCGGCATCTGCAATGCGTATGAGTCCAGCCTTCTTCTCGAATACGACGAAGACGGCCATTTGGGCGCTGTAGGTGAGATGTGGGACCGGAGCCGCAGATGTGCGGGTGTTGTAGGCAGAATCAGAGGAGCCGGCACGAGAATGTCCCGCTCTCGGTGCCGCACTCTCGGATGATGTCCGTGAGACGTCCACCAATTGGTGGGCAAAGATAAGTTGGCGTGGTTGGACTGGAGTATAGAATTCCTGTGTACGGATTATGATGCGTAAGTATTAAAAAAACCTGAAGTAGAAGAATTGAATCGGCACCTTTACAAAATGAAACGCTCTTTCCCCCTTCGGAGTCTCGTATAAGAATATATTATATTTTGTAGCCACTGCGAGGAGCGCCCGTCGCCCGTGTCTCCCTCCGCCAGGCCCGGGTCCACCTTCGTGCCACAAAGCGTACGAGATAACGCTGAGGCTTGCCAGTCGGGAGCCAGCGTTGGCAAGCGGTACGAAATCTGTGGCCCATCGCAACGGAAGATCATCGACAACGTCCCATGATGCATCAGCTGAGGGGGTGGTAGCATGCCGCCTCGCATTTGGAACAGCAAGGTAGTTCTCGTAGGAGGCTGCGGGTTGCTGTGTACGAGTAGGAGACTCAATGAGCTGTTTCAAACCTCGCGTAATGCTGCTTGCGGGGCGGTGTTTCTTGACAGGTGTTTGTTGTACGTTCCAGTCGGAAGCTCTGCGGAGATCCACAGGATTTGCACCCTGAGCCAGAAGTCAAACCACAGCATGATAACGCAGGGACGATGTACATACTCTTTGAGCGATCGTCCATTTGGCAAGGCTCGTGAGACTTGCTAGATTGTACATCCGCAATGTTCGCAATGGTTCCTGATACCCGTTCGAAACGGACGGGGCGGCAGATTCTGGTCCCACCAACGCCAAGACAACGCCCTGCGGGGTTCCTTCACCAATATCTTCATGCTCGAGGATCGACATTTGATAGACTCTGAAACAAACCACAAATGAAATTGAGCTGTACACGTAATTATAGTGGAAAATAACTTACGCCTCTCCTGTCCATACTACACGTGCCTGCGCCTCCACAGGGCCCTTTTGAACGATCCCAGCGTTTCCATCACTCGCCCACTCCATCGGGTACATATCTAGCACTGAGAGACCAGTGTCTGTACCAATCAGCAGTAAACGGTCGCGATGGATGGGAAGGATACACCGTATGGGAGACGTCGAGTGCGGAAGAAATCGTGAGCCAAAGTTATGGATTTGTAGATGTGTTGGTAAAATTGTTTCACATGTTGTCCCTTGTAGTTCTGGCAGCGATTGAGAAAGAGGATCCATAGACGTAAAGGAATCAGCGGACTCCGAGTCGGTATTAGTGATGCCCTGATCAGGCAGGGAAGAAGATGCAGGGATATCAGGAAGATCGCGGTCTGTACGAATACGCAAAGGAACTGGCGCGCCACGAGTCTGGTTAGGACGAGACCCATCAGGTGCAGCACTGGCACAGGTATGTGAATTCTCTATTTGAGTATTCTACGCTTGTCGTTCAGAGACGAAATCGAAGACGTCGAGTTGTTGACTCACAGGTGGTTGTCCATGGTCTCCACCCCAACCGCGGGCATGTCGGTGCGCTAGCTCCTCTGGGGAAAGATCTGCGTAGCGCTCTGCAGCCCTAAGTTCGGGTCAATATCATGCACATCTGATCGGAAAAATGGACCACCTTTTCTCAATCCACCCTCTCCAACGACCGAATCTGCATGCATGTTGAGAGCGACAGAGAGGTTGCAACGATGGCACGTACCGTGAATTGGGGCTGTGTTGGGCTGCGAGAGCATCGTAGGTGGGTAAGTCACCGTCGCCTTGCTGATCTTGCTCAGCGCCTTGAGTATATGCATTGAAGGGGTCAAAGTTGTTATTAGACATTGCAGGCGAGCGATTAAAAGCGTAGGTACATTAAATGTCTGACATTGCTATGCAAGCCAGTGCTCAGCTTCTATCCATCAACGTCACGTGACCTGTATGTGACTTATCGCGACAGTCATCATATCTGGGCGACGTATCCCAGCTCGGATCACGCTATAAGCCCGCTCGCAGATCTTTCCTTCCGTAGCTCCTTCCCCGTGGCGGAGAATCCCACTCCATTCTTTCATTACCAGGGCTCCTAACAACGGATTGTTTTTTCGTGTCGCCAGGTGCACCAACTCGCCGACAGGTTCGGTGGAGTCCAACTTGCCAATCATCATCAGTAAACCT
>QFES01004296.1:0-12556 GCA_003316375.1 Tylopilus plumbeoviolaceoides
CCTCGGCAGGTCCTTCACTTGCTACGAACGACGCGGGGAGAACAACAAACTCGAGCAAGCAATTTCTATATTTTCTCATGCTGCTTCATCTCCCGTTGGCCCTGTCAATCATCGTTTTCGCGCTGCACAGGAATGGATATCGTGCGCACGTCGTATTTCCCATCCTTCTCTCTTGCATGCATATTCCGTCGCCCTCATTCTCATTCCTCAATTTGCATGGATTGGACTTTCTCTTGCTCGTCGTTACCAATGCCTATTCCAGGCATCCGATATTGTCCGGGAAGCAGTGGCTACTGCCCTGGATGCTGGATTCCCAGAAGCTGCGATTGAGTGGCTTGAGCAAGGGCGCTCCGTTGTTTGGGGGGAACTTTTCCAGCTCCGCAACTCATATGAAGAGTTATCGTCTGCTCATCCCGAACATGCCGATAGACTGCGCAACCTCTCTACCGATCTAGATCAAACAACCGCCATTCGCGAAATGTTCTCCGAGTCAGAACAGGTTTCACCTAGCGTACCCCAAGCGATAGAGTCATCGCGCCAAGTGGCTGACAAGCAACGTAGGCTTGCAATCGAGCGAGATGAACTCCTTCGGAAGATCCGCCGCTTACCAGGCTTTGAGCAATTCTTCTGTCCCAGACGGTTTTCTCAGCACCGGGCTTCAGCTCATACTGGACCAGTCGTCATCCTCAACGCCGCAGAGACCCGTTGCGATGCTCTGGTTGTACTTGCCGACTTGGACCACGTCATTCATGTCCCACTTACCAGGTTCACCTACCGGCAAACCATTGGTCTTCAGAACATTATGAAAGATTTCGTTCGTGAAACAAGGAAAGGAACAAGAGCAACAATTCCTGCCATCGGCTGGGAGACTATTTTATCATCCCTGTGGACCGACGTCGTCAAACCAGTCCTGGATGCTTTAGCTTTCTCAGTACGTGGAGTTACATGAATTCGCAGCTAATTAATTTACCTACACTGCGGAACAGGAACCTGGAGACTTGTCGCGCATCTTCTGGTGTCCTACTGGTCCTTTCACGTTTCTGCCCATCCATGCAGCTGGTTTGTATGGCACTGCGTACTCGCAACGTGGCCACAAGCTCTCCGACTTTCATATCTCGTCCTACGTCCCTACTCTCAGCATTCTCGCTCTGTCACCCGGGCCCAATCCTTGTACGACCAACGACCTCCGTCTTCTCGCAGTCCGTCAGCCACCTTCAGACGGCCTTCCTCAGTTGTCAGGCGTGGGCCCCGAGCTGGAACACATCCGAAAAGTGATCGGGAAATCTCCTGCGGCACAAACAATCTTTGTGGAGCCGTCTCAAGGCACGGTTGAGGAAGTGCTCCGTCTCATGAAAGACGCAGACTGGGTTCATTTTGCCTGCCACGGGGTCCAAGACGCCGCAGACCCGACCAAGAGTGGGCTTTGTCTCGCCAATGGACGCCGTCTGGCGCTGCGCGACATCATCGCACTGCACCGTCCCCGAGGTGGGCTTGCCTTTCTCTCCGCGTGTGAGACGGCCAAGGGGGACCAGCGTCTCTCTGACGAGGCTACCCACATCGCTGCAGGGATGATGTTTGCTGGTTATGGAGGGGTCGTGGGTACGATGTGGTCGATCAGCGACCGGCTTGCGCCCGAGGTGGCCAAGGATGTGTACGAGTACCTGTTCCGGGATGGCAAGCGGCCAGATTATCGGGAAGCGGCACGGGCATTGCACGAGGCAGTTGGGCGAGTTCGACGTGAGGGCGCGTCGTTCAACAAGTGGATTCCCTTTATTCATCTAGGTCTTTGATCGTTTGGTTTCTACACTTGAATATTTTACCCTCTGTATTCCCTAGAACACCTCTTCGATATTTTCGTGTGGTCTGGATGTCGTACTGTATTGTGTATCATCTGTAATATCGACCCCTGTTCCGTCCCAAGTCTGCAGGTTACAGAATGTGAACTTGAAGGCACGACCCCTGAGAGATTGGTTGAAGGTCGAAGCATGCGGGTGAGGAGGGAAAGATATACCAGGGACTGGGACACCAATGATGCGGGAGAATGTACTCCTTTTGGAGTCTATCCGCATGGTGTCCTGCTGCCAGTGTCATCTTGGTATCGTTAGATTCGACGAGTCAGGACTATTTGTGACCATTTGTTTCGACTCGGACCAGTTGCTCTATTACTAGTATTCTAGAAAGAAAATGACAATAGTCACATATCGTATGCGACAGCGAGGCACACGTGGTAGTGTTCACCTGATCCTCATATGCTAACCGTCGTTCAGAAAGCCTCATTACGTCGGCAGCCGCATCTTCCATTTCATGTAGTTGTGACGAGTCCAAGAATGACGTGAACGCAAAAGTCTCACTGGCACTCAGGCCTCGGGAGGATCCGGAGGCACTCGTGCACGCGTGAAATTTTGAAACTTCAAGTTCGCCGCAGGGTTCTTTGCATGCCAAGCTTAACTGTAGAAATTCTTCACTTGCGTGCTCGGAGTTCGTGCTCCAGAATGAAACCGATGAACCCGTGGAGGCTGCAATCAATACGCCACTGCCTTCCAGAGTGATGCAGTTGGCATTGTCGCTGCTGTGGATGGGCCATGTTGAGTATGGTGCCGTAATGGATTGAGAGATGCCATTAGATAGAGACCATGAAGCGACCAGACAAGAAAGAGAACTTGGCGAGAGACACGGGCCGGTGGGCCGAGGAGAGACCAGTCATCCGATCCCGTCGCGATTTTTCGTCCCATCGAACGAGATGTCGACTCCATGTCCAATTCGAGAATCGAGACAGTCACCTTGCCATTCACCGTCCCGCTGACGATCCACTGTCCATCTCATTAATGCCACCCCTCGCGTCCATGGGCGTTCCCACTTCTATTACCCTGACCTTGGTCACCCCCCACGACATGCTCTCCATCAGCGAGGACCGCAACTGAATACATTGCTGCTCGATAATCGATTTTGATTCCTTTTGCTCCTTCTCGTGAAGAGGAAGCAGTCTTCGCAATCAGCCCGTCGAAATTGGATTTCAATCACCTTGTCTACATCATATTCGACCGTCTGTGTTTCTGCTTGGTGGCCGTTTCGTGAGGAAGGTCGATTAGCATCATTCTCTGCTTCTTCCGATCTATTTACTTGTCCACTCACTTTGCCGTCGCAGACCTGTCCTCGAAGTCATACCCAGCCAGAGGTGATGAAAGTAGGCTGCGTCACGGTGGTCGTCGACTGGCACGCCAGGTGAGCCCGCGGTGTCGCCTGCTTGCACCTAGTACGTGTCCCCTTATAACTATAGAATCATGATTGACTTGCACGCAGAAGCGTCTCGTGCCCTGCGCGCTTTTTCTGATTCAAATGAATGTAACCCTACCATCATCAATCAGCTCAACCGCAATTAGCACTTCGGTAAGCTCGTCACTAAATCACTCCAGTGTCATCGACCGCATAGAGTCATGCATAACTTGAAACATGCCTTTTGCACTGGCCTGCGACACCTGCCAGTGCATCATGTAGGTCTGAGGATGATCATCATTTCCTGTACACTCTCGTGTTCTTGTCAACGTCGTCCGATCGATTGACTTGTCCACTTTTCCGTCACAGACCTGTCCTTGAAGACACGGAGTGAGATCAATGAAAGTAGGCTGTGTGGTCGTTTTGAATACCGGTGAGCCAGCAGTGCTGCCTTCTTGCACACATGTGTCTCCTTATCACGCAGAATGACCTCATGCCCTGGGCACTTCTCCTGGCCCATGTAAATGCAACCCTCAATCCGACCATCATCACTCTATTTGCACCTCAAACTGTTACCTCAGTGAGCTCGTCGTTAAATTCTCATTGGCCGAATACATGTCCAAATACGCCCGTTACATTAGTCCGCGACCTGGGAACGATTACATTCATATTCATCTGGCTCGCTCTTCGAAGGGCTAGACCACCATGACATTGATTTCCAGGTTTGGCCAACGGTTCCACTGTTGCTAATGGCGAAAACCTCGCTGGGAAACGTCTGATCGCAACCCTTGGGCGAGGTGATCCTTGATTACACATAAACTTGGACAACAAGTATTATACCACCTATTAATATCTATTGGCGAATCAAGTAATGTTGCCACCCTCACGTTGAAGCTCTCTTATCGGGATCTGCACAACCACCACTACAGCCTGTGCAGTCCGATTTGGTCCACGGAGAGCTCAAAGAAAATGTATGAAACGGCAAGGACTTAGCAATACGTATCGTATACACAACATAAGTACCTAGCCTTTACGCTCGTCAAGCCAACCAAATCTTGAGCAGATTTCCCCCTGCCCCGCCGACCTGGCCGATCTGTTGAAAACAGAGTCCGGTTTCTTGGGCAAGACCCCAGAGCGAGCGTTCATCGGAGTGTTGCTCGTTGTAGCCCACGAGCACCCTCGGTTCGTCTTCAGCCTGATGTCTGACTTCTGCACGGGGACGTGGTGACGATGCAGGTGTTTGCACAAATTTTCATTCTGGTAAACACGATGTGGATCCATGTTGCGGCATACCTACGATGATTCAACTTCGTTCGGCCAACATGTGCGTAGCCGAATAGATGGGTTTCTACTGCCCTACCTCAAACTCCGAACTGAGGTCAGGTTATCACCCCCAGTTGTAATAAATTGACTGTGTGGGCATTGGCGTAAGCCACTCTTAACAAAACCGGCCTTGTCAGGACATGGGTTGAGGCAGTCTACATGTATACCTGATGTTGAATCTCATCCGTGCCCTCTCAAGCGTCATGTAAGTCGAATAATGCCAACCGACCTTGAGATAATGAGCATCAACACGTAGCCCATAATGGTCAAACAACCAAGCATACGACGGGTCAGTGAGTGAGTATACACACAATATAAATCGACCGAGACGCACTTCCGACCGCAAAGGATGCCCAAGATGCCTGCTAACACCAACGCACACAGACCCGTACTAGTAGTTGGTCGAGACGCTGATGGGGACAGAGATGAGCTGCACTTGAGCGTCCAGAGACACAAGCGGCGTGATAATGACCGTGGCGTAGATGGCACTGGACGCGTCAAACGATGGCAAGATTGCTGCGCGCCGTCGCCCACGAGGGCACTGGCCACGGGTGAAGACCGCACGGTGGCTTGTTTGGAGAGGTGGGCCGAGTACTTACTGGGTAAAGCAGCTTGGCAGATACGCCGTGACTGACAATTCCAGAGCACAACCCCACTGTAGAACACGAGTGAGTGCGGAAAGGATATCTGGAGGACGGGAATCACACGTACGGAAACCTGGTCCCGAGCCTTTGCCTTTCTATTCCCGTCGTGTGAGGGGTTGCGCAAGGTCCATACGCTCATGAACTTTTTGATGTCCTTGGTCCAACGGTCATTTTCGAGTTGTGTCTGCCTTACAGCCAGTTTGAGTGCAACCCAGGACCCAAACAAGAAGAACTATCGAGAAAAGCGAACAAAAAGTAAGGAAGAAACGAAGGAAGAACACATACTGCGACTTGTCATCGGGTGGTCGACCAACACGTTTGCAAAACGGTTGCACATATTGTCTGACCAGACATGTTTCGCGGTAGGCATCATGATTTCTGGGATGTCTGTACGAGCGGGTGTGATGGAAACAGTGTGGGCCAGAGCTTAGCTTGCGTAGTCATCACCAAACTTGCACATCCTTTCTTTCCTACGTCCACCGCTCCAAGTCGGTCCTCACGAACCCATCCTCACCACACCACAGGTAGCCAACGATATCAGGACAGAGTACTACGATGGCCCCATCGACTCATCTACTACCCCTGGTCGCTCCATGCACCGCAACCGGTGATTACCAAACCGACCAAGTTCACGTCCTGACGAACCAGCACCGCGCACAAAGAAACACCCGTACCGAGACTGCCCCACCTCGACACCAACGTTGCAGATCTTGGCGGCTTATTTTGACCAGCGGCACGACACAGTTTGATCAGGCAAATTTTCTCGGTGAGGCAAGTGGGACCAGGAAGACGCCATTTGCGCTTTCCTCGCCGACCCGAGCATGGAACCAAGGGGGTCGTCAAGGGCGCGAAACAAGAGCAGATAGCTGGATCGTATACCCTGCGCGTGCCCCGCCTTGACCATCCGACATCACAGCGCAGACTTCCTTTGACCTTGACAAGGTAAGGCGGTCTCCGAAACTCGTTTCTTGATAACGCCCGCTCACGCGAACAGCTGCAGGCAATATGAGATAGCGGGATCGGCCTCAGCTCCTGGCTCGTTCAGCTCTTCTCTCAAACGCTCCCAGAGGCCGGCGACCCACTCGCGGATCTGCACGCATCGCTCCTTAGCATCGACGCCCGGCACACCTTGGAATTGGGCGCACGGACAGGTATCATCGCCATCACGCTCGCTGTGCTGTGCTCCGAGTCAACGCACAATCTTGACGTCTTGGAGAATGCTAGCTCTATCGTGATGATAGATCTAGGTACTAGTATGTTCAGACCACTACATGCGCGACTCGCTTCCAGTCCCACTCATGCGCTCACAGCCTCATACAGCCTCTGCGATGCCCATCTCGAAACAAAACATCACCTCCAGTCGTGCCCTGACACCGAAATGCGCTCCTGGGGCGGCCGTCTTGGACTGGGACGATGGGAAGTTTCCACCGGGAGCGCAAGCCCAATTGGAGGCCGGGCTGACATCATCCTGTACGTGTCGCTCTCTCATCCTGCCCATTGTCTGATGCTACCCCTCAGCGTGGCAGACGTCACCTACAACACTGCGTCCTTTGGTGCGCTCATCGCGACCCTCTTGCGACCCGTCCAGTGTTGCAAACAAAGATGAATCAGACACGTAGATAGCCAACCTGCGACAAGCCTGAGGGAACGGACTGTACACAGTTGATGACATTAGTGGCGTAATGAAACTTGCCAGCTTACTTGCTGCTGACCAAACCTAGAGGTTGACGCCCAGCCATTCTAGGTGGGTCTCGATGACATTGAACTCGATGTTTGCTGAATCTCTTGCTGCGTGCAGCCACCCTCATTGCATCATATAGAGTCAGGTGGCTCGAGCGTCCGGGTCCCCTGTCGAAAGATATCTTCCATCTTGGCGGCAATGAAACAGAAGGTGACCGCGAAATTTTGTCATTGATTTCGAAATAGTATAAGCCTGCCAACTCTTTGGACGTCGACACTACATGTGTTTCCTGAACAAAGGCACAACCAATGCACTTAAAGCCCGGCATATGACCAGCTTCTAAACACGGTTCGATTTCTACTTAACTGGTATGTCTCTTTTTCGAACGAGACTGGTTGTGCAGACGTCCTTACAGTTTTCGCTGATACAGCCTGGTCTGACTGGCGCTTGCACGTTCTCTCCACAGCTTCCTATCCACCTCTATGCGCCACAGGCTCATCTCGCTGAACGACGCACTCTTCAGAATGCAATGGCACAGCTCAGTCAATTCTAGAATACATGACAGCATTGTACCAGCGATTTTCATGAATTGGAGGATGCCCGGGATCGATCTTGGTCCCTATTTTCATATTGTTTTCGCACGCTCGCCGTAAAATCACGTTCGTGCCAGGTAAGTACGGCGTCTCCGTCATATTGGGAAGGTGGCAACTCCCTGTCGTTTCGATAGTACAAGAGGTGTTCTCGCGCGTGTCCGGGGGTATTTCGAGATGTTCAACCTTGCCTGGCCTCTCATTCAGCAAGGGCAGCGATGAAACGCCCGTTTTGCGCGTGGCTCGCTGTCAGTCATGGATCCTGTACAGTATGCCGTTTGTGCTAGCTTTGCCGTCCTGTGAGCGTCCGAGCTGAGAACTACCCTTTCTACAGCAGCCTCGTTACGTGTACAATGAGCAAATCGTTGCCCATAGCAAGCCGGATTGAATTGATGTCTGTAGACCGTTCTACCACCGATTGCCAAGGCTGTGCGTGGACCACCCTCAGGCAGTGCTGGCTCCATTCCTACATTCGATGATTTAGGTCTTTTCTCAATGCTAGCGCGGTGATTCGTCTTACTGACGTACACCCGACCAAGTTATTGGCTCACAGTGCGACTCATCGGCATTGTATGAGCACAGATGCCAATTACGACATGAGAATGGCTAACTCCGATGGTCCACGAGGCCACGCCACACACGCCGCAAGAACTCCATTGCAGTGCCATCAACGTGCACAGCTGGTAGAAGCTACAATACTAACGATGAACCCAGTGGTCATGGTGCCCTGCGGACACACGCTGGCGTGCATGAATCCGACCGTGACGAATCAGAGTGTAATTTGTCTGCTCTAATTCACTGACTATCTCGTAGGTAGCATTGCCGCTCTGCCAGTTCATTGTCTAGAATTGAGAAAACGACGAGTATACGTCAGTGAGCACAGAAGGAGGGCATAGTATCGGAATGTACGGACCATATTGATCCTATAAACGGATGTCCTACGTCTTCCATCGTCCTCCGTCATGGTTTTCATCTAGTGTCGAATTTGTAACATCTTCATGGTGACGGAGCCCCATCTTTATCACGGGATTCATTGTTGACCGGGACCGAGGAGCCACTAGAGGGTGACGGTGAACCAGAGGCCACCTCGCCACCGAAGGTGCGTCTTATCGGAGATTGCACCATTGGCAACATCGAAGAAGAGGAAAAAGATGGTCATGACTTGTGGTCACGCGAGGGGGGTTCGGTCATGAGTTGGCACCACGTAGTGAGGACGACTGGGAGAGCACATCGGCCAGTCAATCTGTTGGGTACTAGTGAAGGGGGCGAGCACACGTACCAGTCTCAGTGAACGACATATTGGCCCGAAGTTTGCCCATGATGTCTTGGAAACTCATGCTGGAGGTTAGGAAGTCGAGAGCGACGAGCGAGAGAGCCAGGCTGGATCCCCCCAGCTATCCCGGATAGTATGGGTCTAGCCACTCTGCCAGATCGCGACAGTGGTGTCCATGGTGAAGAACGTCCGAAGAGTGTACCGTTTATTCCTGCGTCTTTGCGTTTTGCTCGCTGACGAACGACTGGTTGACAATCAAGTTAGTCTCCGCCTCAGGTGGTATGTACTATGTGCTGGATTAGTAAATGACTGACCCCATATTCCTTGGCATCTGTAGCAACGAGCGAGATGTATGTTGCCTGCCATTTGGTCGTTCGTGTTTCTCGATCTCACCTTTCAGTGGTATACAGGATATCGATACGAGTATTGTGTCGGGTATAATGGAATATACCGGGATTGAAAGAAATGAGGCCACGCGAATGTACTGAGATATACATGAGTCGATGTCCTGCCACTGTGGTAGGCCCTCCACATTCAAATCTATGGAAACCAAAGTTAGATTACTCTATCGTAGTACATAACAGTGGATAAACGATCTACTACTAGTACACATATCCATATCGACCACACTCTACTCGGTGCATCTCCATCGCTCTGACACTATGTCCTTTTTTCACTGGGGATCAAGTGCCGATCCGTCGTGTGTGTGAGACGTTCATAACCATTCAACGTAGAGCCTGAGAAGAAACTTGGATAAGAAATCAGTTTATGAGCAGTTAAAGAGTGCGAGGGTGCGAACGACTTCACACGGAACAAATGAAGACGCGTGGTCGAAGCAAACTGTTTGCAAAACACGGAAGACAGTAAGCAGGATAGGGAAAGGAAGGAGGTGTGCACCGTGCCGTGCAAGTGCTGCGACGGAGCAGCACAGCATGTGAAGGTGTGGTGGGCGGATGCCGATTCCCACTGGCACTCCTAAGGGCCTGGGCAGTGTGGTACATGAGGACAGCGATCAGGAAATGCGAAGAGACTCGGAAGCAACATACGAGCACTTCAACAAGAAACTGTGATGAAAAGCCACCGAAATGTGAAAGTCACGTGGGTGGACACGCGGCCCCACTGGCAGACGGGCATTCCATGTCGAACCTTGAATATTGTATCCGGCATCGCCTGGAGGCTACACATGTAGGCCAGCACTCCGGACCCTGAGAGAAGTAGGCAAGTATGATACACGTGGCTTCTCCGAGTCCTCTCACTGCCTTTTCACTGGATTCTCGTACTAGAAGCGCGATGTGTGCGTTCTTTCGCGCATGCATTTCGTTCATAACCCCTCCGTCAAGACGACCATCCGTAACTTGAAGGAACTGCTTCACTGGTCAGTCTGTCCTGACTGTGTCCTTTGCCAAACTGAGCAAACTGGCTCAGCATTGTCTAACCCACAGCACACTCGTTGCGTGTTTGACAGAGAAAAAAAAACATGCACAGCTCCCTATAGTCTACCCTACCGGTGCAAACTTTGAGATGTGCCCAGGCTGGCTGTGGCTCCACTCCAGTGGGCAACTCGTGTATGCACGTGCTTCCTGTGTGTGCGGTCCAGATATCGGATATTAATATTAGTGTTGGTTGCATGATAGCATGCTGACATCGAACAGTCCGCAGAAGCGGCGCAAGCACCGCCGATTCGCCATCCAGTGTCATTGGAAGACAAACCATGCGATTAAACATTTTTCTGTACAGCTGTAAAACGAGTGCGAGCTTTAAAAGGTGATCCAGTCTGATGTAGTTTTCTCACCGATCGCTTCAAATTCTCATTCTTCTGCTCTGACTTACAATGGGCTGCTGCATCAGTGTCGTAAAATCGCTCTTTCATTTATATCGGACGCGGCCCAGTAGCAAAACTGTGAGCTTCCATTCCTTCTACTCATCTGTTAATTGACGCATTTTGCAGGCTGACCCACAAGGTCCCGCTATATCCGACTCCTTACCCGCGTGTGCGGAAGAGGATCAAACTGAGCAGGAAACCCTCGTAGCTGGCGACAAACCAGACCATGCCAGTCTTGCCACTCCCCCGAGTTCAGCCAACGAGAATGAAGTCATAGGCGTTCCGAGTCTGCAAGCGTCTGCCATTGCTGACTCCTCCCTTAAGTGTAAGGGGCCGGAGGAAGCCAATGTCGAAATCTCTGGAGTGGCAGTGTCCCTAGGTGAAAATGAAGAAACGAGTGCGACAATTTATCTCCACTCGGTCGGACCACATGACTAATCAAAACTAGCCACAGAATATATGGTTGAGGAGAAAGGACAGCCATGCATTCCCTCAAACTCTACGGTCGAGGACAAAGAAATAGTCATCACAAGTACGGAGCTCCTTTCTCCACATTTTACTACCATTGCTGACGATAGGGCAGGCATCCGAGCGACCGATGTTGCCCTTGGCCTGAGACGACTCCCTGCCGGCTTTTTCGTCGTGCTGCATCACTGTGGCCTCGAGTGGAGAACAGAGAACAAACCTTTATCAGTGAATGACGATGTCGTGCAATGGAATGGACCGATCCCAATGTGAGCTCTGCTTTGCAGAAAGGGTTACTCATTCTGACGTTATATGTAGATCATCGGACATGACAGCCACGATTCGCCTTGAGGTCTATGCTTCCTTCGAATTCCAGCCTATGCTGGGTGGCGGGGAGCTGCTGCGAAGGGTGACAGTTATGGTAAAGCAGCTCTTGGAGCGCAGTGAAACGGACTCTCGTGAGTAGGGGGATTATTACGCACAAGGGATCATTCACTCACTCCGTAATAGCCTTTACGTTCTTTCCAAAGGATGGCGACGTCGTGTCCCCATGCTCATCCATGTTCGTGACTGTCAAACAACAGAAGCAGAAGAGTGACAGCCCATCAACGTCGAAGGTCGTTGACCCTCATTGGGTGAGTCGGCGACTTGTGTCTATATTATATACGTTGAAGCTTATACTCCGGTAGTCAATCCCGGAATCGCGCAGCGAACTAGAAAATGCAACTGATCAGGGCCATGCCGCTCTCTTGCGGTACCAGATGCGTGGAGAAAAACAAGATCTGGAATGCTCCGTTAGAGAGTTCGAGCATGCGCTGAACATTTGTCCCATCGATTATCCTTGTCGTGCGGCCACTCAGTGCGACCTGGCGATGGCCGAGTTGATCCACTTTCAAGTGGAGGGTGGAGACGATCGCCTGGAAGCGGCCCTTCAGATGTATGATAATGCATTGGTCGTCCGTCCTATGGGCCATCCTGATCGCACTTCCACGCTTATCCACCTAGCGACAGCACATCTTGTGCGATTCCAGAAGTGGAAGAACCGCGCCGATGAACAACGGGTTCATAGCATGCTGGAGGAAGTGCTGAGCAACGAGTCTACAGAGAGACATGCAAGACAAGCTGCGAGGGCGTTACAAAAACTGGATGTGGGATCAAACATGGGCCTCATAGAACCAAATCGGGAAGGGTCGGCGAAGCGAGATGCAACTTCGAGTTTCACGGGCACAGATGAAAATCCATGGACTTTACATGTCGGGCTATTGAAGCATTTCAAACGGTTCGGCGATCTAGCGGACCTACAAGAAGCAATTGCTATTTTACAAAAATTGGTCAGGTCTACGTCGATTTGGGATAACGGGTACCTCGTGGCGCTGAACAATCTTGGCGTGGCGATGGAGTATCGATTTGATCGCCTTGGGGAACTGGCTGACCTCGAGGACGCGATTTCAACGCAGAGGAATGCCGTTGACCTCACTCCTCACGGTCACCTCGACAAGCCTGGCCTTCTTAACAACCTCGGGAACTCCTTGAAAACTCGTTTCG
>QFES01004330.1:0-12159 GCA_003316375.1 Tylopilus plumbeoviolaceoides
GTGTGAGAGTGGTTTCTTCGACGGAAGTGGGCAAGCCTAGATAGTAAATGGTCGGTATTGAGATCAACATGGTGGTCAGAACTTACACGTGGAAGGACTGTCGTGGCAGTTGCCGGACTCTTCGTGCCAATCACCGAAGCTGGCTTTCACGGGGAAGGACTTCTGCTACCAATGGGTCCCATTGGAGCACCGGTGTTTTCGCAGTTCCTATCAGCACAACTCTGGGACTGGGGCTTCTTGGACTTTAAGGTTGTAGAAGCATTATTGTATGCCTGAGTAAATCTAGTTAGTACCTGTTTAGAGAGTCCGTTTTGCCAAGCTTGGCTTGCAGGAGACATACAATCATGGTAGAAGATTTACTTGGAACACTGGTTTCATTGTGGGCCACGCTGCCACCATTGTGGGATTGTGATGGCTTGATAAGCGAGTGTGGGCGACATGCAGAGTTGGAAGATGTCTGTGAAGCAGGGGGGCATTGAGTTCCACACGGACATCAAAGGCTACTCGCACGACGCACTGTTGACGGTCCTTGACAGTCTTCATCGCGCGATGTTGGGGCCTCGATTGAGACAAAAGATAAATTAGATATCCAATGAGTGGCGTACAATCTACTTACGCTCAGATGATCGGCTGTGCGCGTGCCCATTGTGGAGCTACGACTAGAAGCGGCAACGTTGCTCGCAGTAGGATGGCTTCTCGGACCTAACTTGGAAATGGGCTTAGGAGCGGTTGGCAACGTTACTTGTCCACTGGGCCTGGAATTCTTCGTGAGCGAAGCTGGAAGGGACGCCCTACCGAGCAGCCGCTAATGCGTAGGTCAATATATGAATTGAAGGGTAATAACAACTTTACCTTCCCTTTCTCGCTAGCGACGCTCTCAAATTGATGGGTGTCTTCATCTGAAGGACCGTCATCGTCATTTTCCGAGTTCGTCAATTTCTCTCCGCCGTGCTGCAAGTCCGCATCACCATCGGCCGGTGTAAACGTGTCGAGTGCCTTCAAGTAACTTGACTGAGTCTGCAGCAGACTGTCGGAGCAATGCACAGTCAATCGTCCCTTGGATTGGGATGGAAGTGGCGGGGAGTCCTGACTTTCGTCATCATCAAATAGGCCACCGTATATCGTAGACACATAACCTAGAAGGAAACGTCGTTCCAGCAAATCACGAGTGGTGGACACAAAGTACCTTGTCGCGATGCCGTGGCACTAGAATGTCTTTCTGAAGGTTGGATGAATGGCTTTATGTTATCGATTGATTTTATAAATATAGACCGTACCGTACCCTTTGAACCAGTATTGTTGACCGTCATATCATCTGATGCCTTGTGAAGCGGATCGTTCTGCCAGTTTGGCAGAAATCCCGATGGTCGGCGCTCATTGGTATTGACAACCTTGGCGGCCGAATCCATGGTTGTCTTCCTCTTGCTGGATCTGTGGGGAATTGCGGGGGTCATTCGCATTGTTGCGTGGTCAGCAGTTGAAATGTTGAAGTACTGACCTTTCGGGCAACTTTCCTTTCTGGGACACCTTTCTCTTCCTGCCCCATCCGACACCCAGCTCACTCATACCTTGTCTTTTCGCTTGCATCCCATCTTGTTCCTCTCCGCTTCCAGTCACCATGCCGTCTGCTGTCATCTGAATTGTTCAGGTCGGTGCTTCCTTGGGCCATACTAACCGTAATCGAACTGATCTGCTTACCAGGTCCTTATCGCTAGCGCCTGCGTCTTCATCGCCTCTCCACTTCTTCAACACTTTCCTTTGTCTCTCCCCTCGCACATCCTCTGTGTCTTCTTCGTCCATAACTTGCCGTTTCTGTGCCCATCGTCCTCCTGTTTGTGGTTGGGCTTCGTCCTCGTCGCCTGTTTTGACGGTTAGCGACACCGATTAGTTGAGTGTTGCACCTTTCGATTTGCACGCATCTTCTTACCAGTCTGGTCCTTTCCAATATCCTCGTCCCCTACTGCGTCCCTTTGGTCATCTTCGCCGTCCCCCTGGCCATCTTTTTCAATCATAACGCCATGTGCCACCGCGTTCCTGATTGCCTCGTTGCCCGCCGGGTGCGTCGCCTCATTGCTTGCCGCTTCTGATGCCTCATTGCTTGCTTCGTGTATAGCTTCCTTGATCGCCGTCTGCGCTGCGCGACTGTTGGCCACGCCAGGCATCGCCTGGTCCCTTGAACCTCGTGTCACTGAGTCTCGCACCCTTTCCCTCCCTGACGTGTGGGTGACCGCGTGCATCGTTCCGTAACAAGGTTCGTTTCCTTGTATAGTAGCCTTCGCACTTCCGGTGTGGGTGCATGCGTCGTCTGTACCATGCATGCGACCTATCTCACTGGCCTGTCAGCGGCTGTGAATTAGGCTGCAGCGTCTCATACCCTCCACCTGGCTACTTGAGGCTAGGCTAACCAGATGGCTCAGGCTACCTCTCAACGTCATGTGTGGCTGTTTTGCTACTTCGGGCCCCGGCGGTTGTTGAGCCATTGCACTCCGTTCCGCTTGTTCTCATTGTAGTTGCCTCTCCAAAGCCTCGATTTGACTGACTGCGTCTAGTTTTTTGCTGGCCCTTGGTGGCATGTGCTGTTGATTGCCAGTCTCCAGGTCTACTAAGCCTGGGTGGGCGTTTTTATTCTTTATGCGCGTGGCAACCATCTAATATGGTGTCAGTTCATCAAAGGTCGACGCGACCTGCTGTTCAAGTTACCCGGAATTTGAAAATTTGCCACCCAAGTGGCTGAGCTTACGTTACCGTGTGACCAGCTACATAATGTGCGTACATAAATGATAACATGGTTAAACACTATCAATCAACAAACCTTATGATATCATGACCCTTAGCTGTCTTCTGCTGGAATGGCTTCGGGATCCAAAGATTGCCAATACTTTTGTATGAGACCAGTTGGACAATCTTGCAAAAAAGGCTTTGTATCTTGGGCAGAGTTTGCTCAGCACAACAGAAATCATCACCAGGTTTGTTTCATATTCTATATGAGCAAGACAATATAGGTACTTACATGAATCAGGACACAAATGACACAGCACAATATGGCCATTGCTATAAACCCCACCCAGTTTTGAATGGTACTATCATACTGTTCAATTCAAATTGAAAACTATAATTAATACCTTATGATAGGGGTTTGCTGTGATGCTGATGGGAATGATTTGCCAGAGGGTGCTACTTTCTCTCCAAGTCTCCCAAGTCATACTCAGACTAGCAATCAATCACTAGCAGGCAACTTGACAGAAAACTCAAACCCATGGCATCCCTTTACTGGAAAGGCACAGTTCCAGCTTGCAGACTTTTTATTTCAAAGGAATCAAATGCCTGCTGCTCAAATCAATGAGCTGATGCAAATCTGGGCCACATGCAACAAAGATCAAGAGCCTCCTCCTTTTACTTCAGCCCATGACTTATATCAAAAAATTGATCAGATTGATAGCTCAAGCTCATGGCAATCCTTTTCTTTCACCTATTCTGGGGAAGACCTTGGCAATGAGAATCTTGCAACTTGGAAACAAGCCACTTATCAACTAGTAGTTCATGATCCCAAGTCACTTCTTCAAAAACAGCTCTCTTGTCCAGAGTTCAAAGACTATATGGACTATTGCCCTCGTCAGGTGTTTGGAGACAATGAAAATCGTATATGGTCAGACTTTATGACAGGAAACTGGGCTTGGGAGCAATGTGTAAGTTCATTTAAGCTCAAGCTCAAGCTTCAAGTTGATGTTTTGATTGATTTATCTACTTATTAAAAACAAGAATATTCTTTCCAAGGAGCAGCAAAACCATGGGGCTATGTTTGTTCCTGTCATTCTTGGCAGTGATAAAACTACAGTCTCTGTTACTACAGGCAATGTTGAGTACTGGCCTCTTTATATCACAAATGGCAACATTCATAGCAATGCAAGACGCAGTCATGGATCAGCTGTTAGTCTACTAGGATTTCTTGCTATTCCCAAAAGTTTGTTGTTTACATCTTCTTATTATGATCTTACTGTTAATGTTATATTTTGTGAATAGCTGATCAAGAATTCAAAAATGATGAAGACTTTCGTCAGTTTCGCCGACAGCTCTTTCATACATCTTTAGATGTAGCTCTGGCACCTCTCAAAAATGCTATGACAAAACCAGAAGTCATCTTGTGTGCTGATGGAAAGTATAGAAGAGCAATATATGGTCTTGGGCCATATATTGCTGATTATCCAGAACAAGTACTTCTATCTTGCATAGTCCAAGGGTGGTGTGCCAAGTAAGTGTTTAGAATCCAAAGCTATCTACAAAATTAATTATGATTTAAAGATGTCTTGCTAATCGAAAAGACCTGGATAAGGATATGTCACAAGCAATCCCTCGCAATCATGATCACACCAGACTGGTTTTGCAAAAACTTAGTTCCACTGAAATGTGGAAAAAGTATGGTATTATTGATGCCATTCTAGGAAGTTTTCTTTCTATAATACTATATAGTAAACAAAACTGATTTTAATATAGCCCTTTACTGCCATATTTCCAAGAGCAAATATTCATGAACTTATTGCTCCTAATATTCTTCACCAAATTATCAAGGGAACTTTCAAGGATCATTTGGTTGCTTGGGTAGAAGAATACATCAAAGCCAACTATGAAGATCATAAGGCCATTTTGGCTGATATTGATTGTCGGTAAGACATTTTGATTTCAAAAAAAAAAAATCTCTATAAGTCTATATCTAATTGAAACAGAATTGCAGCTGCACCATCTTTTCCTGGTCTAAGGTGCTTTCCTCAAGGACATGGATTTATACAATGGACTGGAAATGATTTTAAGGCCTTGATGAAAGTATGTGATTTCAATGATAAATTTCAGTACTGGATGGATTTTGATCATTGGCAACTATATCTATTAGGTATATCTTCCAGCAATTGCAGACTATTTGCCAACCCAAATGGTACAAGCAATAGCTGCCTTTTTGGATTTTTGTTATCTTGTTCGTCAATCTGCTCTTGATGAACACAACATCCATTCACTAGAAAATGCATTACATTCATTTGAAACTCATCGTACAATCTTTCAAGCCTGTCAAATCCGTCCCACAGGAATATCCATTCCTCGAATCCATGCACTACAACACTATAAAGAACTCATTCAGCTTTTTGGTACTCCCAATGGACTCTGTTCCTCAATCACTGAATCAAAACATATCATTGCAGTCAAGAAGCCATATCGACGATCAAATCACAATAATCCTTTACATCAAATTATTGTCATCAATCAACAACTTGATAACCTTACATCTTTTCAAAATGCTCGCATTACAGAAGGTATATATAGATTATATTTACTCAATCTAAAGTGTTACTATTTACCTTGAATTATTGAATAGGATTGCTTACTCCAAACAGTTCTTTTACAATAGAACATACTATTGGTGGCAATAACCAGCAGCCTCAGGTTGATGCTCAGGCTCTAGATGATGATGAACCAGAGCAATATGAAGAACCAGGGTTCAGAGATGATACCTTCTTAGATGAAATTGAGGCAGCATCTGAGAAAGACTTGAACTCAGAGGCATCACTAGAGGCATGGGTTGAACTGGCTAAGGTACCAAGTGAGTTTTCAAATTTATTAACTGCCAAGTACTAGTACCATCAATGATTCTTATATAATTATAGATCCTCGACGATTGCAAACTTTTGAGCAAATGGGTCACAATATCCAATGTCCAGAACTACCACATCTTGTGGCTCATTTCATATATGAAGAGCAGCATTCACTCAGGCTGGCAAACTTGAATGCTAGTGACCCAACTCATCCTAATCAGTATCATCCAATAATCACACGAGGACATTCATATTCCTCAGCCACTGCTACATTCTATGCACCAAGTGATCTCTGTGGTATGAAAGGATTACACAGACAGTGTATACATGCCTCCCCATCATGGAGAAACACCAAAGCTCCAAGGTTTGACTGTGTTTTTGTTGAGAAGGACTCTAATCTACCAGGCATTCATGGGTTATATGTTGCTCAAGTTCTTTTATTCTTTTCTTTCACACATTTGAGCATCCATTATTCTTGTGCTCTAGTGCGGTGGTTTGATGTTATTGGCAACCATCCATGTTCCAAGACTGGCATGTGGATGGTGGAACCAGAGTTTGATAATGAGGGAAATCACTCAATCTCTGTTATTTCTGTGGATAGCATCTTACGCCCTGCTCATTTGATCCCAGTTTATGGGGATACAAGGATTCCTAGAGGCTTCCAGTTTACTGATTCTCTTTTTGCATTTTCTGCATATTATGTAAACAAATATTGTGACTACCATGCTTATCAGTTGCTTTCTTGACTCATAGTTACATACTCAATTTGTTACTCAAGGACGAATTTCAGGTCTATTCAAAGCATGATATACATTACGAGATACATATGCATAAATCATAGTACCCACACCATCCTCAGCACAACACTGTCGCCATGTCATCATCCATTATCATATCCACACAACGTGAAGGTCGTGAGTGGTGCATTGTGCAGCCTGTTGTCATTGTTAGTGATAGCAATGGCAGTGCCCTCGATGTCTGTTGTCATGTTGTTTGGTGCACTGCGTCGACGCCGACGTTGCATCAAGTAGTGGGAGCCTGAGGGGGTACATCTGTCATCAAGTGTCAACGTCATCTCGCACGTCGTGCCATCGTTGACATCTAGGCAGTAGCACCCACGGGTATCCTGGTGCTGACCTGTACTCGTACCCGTGGTCTACCCGTACCCAAGTAAACCCGCAGGTATCCCCTGAATGTGAAGTCTGTCATCGTCCTCGTTGGGTGGAGCGCGTGGCTCGCCCTCCGTGTCGTCGTCCTCATTGTCCTCATTGTGAGGGGTGCATGGCATGTCATACGCACTGTCGTTGTCATCGCGTGGGGCATGGCATGTGCTACGCGTCGTCATCATCGTCGGTGCTGGCTGGGCCATGTGGCACGCGCCGTCGTCGATGTCGCTGGGTGGCACGCGTTGGCACGCGTATGCGCCGTCCTCCTCCTCCTCGTCACTGACTGGGCCGTGTGACGCACACATGCGCCCTTGCCGTCGTCATCGTCGCTGGGTAGGTCGCGTGCGCGCACACGCGTCGCCCTGGTCCTCATTGGGTGGGCTGCGTGGCACGCCCACGGGCCGTCCTCATCCTCGTCGTCGCTAGCTGGGTCGTGTGGCACGCATACGCGTGCTCATCGTCGTCCTCATCGTCCATGCTGGTTCATGTGGCACGCGCCGTTGTCGTCGCCATGGGTGGGGCAAGGGCAAGGGAATGGGTGAGGCGAGGTGGGCGAGGCACGAGGTGGCGTAAGGAGGACGAGGCGATGTGAGGCTGAGGGAATTGGCCAGGGCCAGGTAGGCGAGGTATGGCGTGAGGTGGCGTGCCAGTGAGGACGAGGGTGGGTGAGGTAGCATGAGGGGGAGGGGAGGGAGGGGACATGGGTGGTGACGCACATCGTGCAACATCGCAAGGGCGCACTTGCAAGCGCATCGGGTGAGGGTGAGAGGTAAGGGCGTCGATGTGAGCACGAGCGCGCAGGTGCGGAGGTGGTGCAAGCGCGAGGGTGAGGGCTAGAGCGCGCGAGGTGAGGCACGAGGTGGCGACCACGGCATGAGGGCAAGGGTGAGGGCCAGGCCAGGCGATGTGGGTGAGGGTGAGGGTGAGAGAAGCGAGGGACTCAGAGCGAAGGTGTCTCGAGACGAGCCAGGGTAGCGTGCGAGACGAGACAAGATGAGACGAGACAAGTGAAGGTGCCGGTGAGGGTGAGGCAGGCGAGGTGAGTGAGTGCAGGCAACGCGACAAAGCGCTACGTGAGGCACGATCTACCATATAAGGTAGGTCCCACGGGAGATTCCGACCCGTGCCGTACCCGACCCGTGCGGGTTACCCGTACCCTATCGACGTCGTCCTTGTCATGTCCCTGGATCAACTTGGTCATCGTCATCGTCACGTTATGCATGTAACATTGGGTGTCATGGTATTGTCGGTGTTGTATTTAGTGATGCGAACGATGGTACCCTCGACGTGGCACAGCATCATTGCCGTCAAGTTGCTTGGCGCGCAGCATGGACAAGTGATTTGATATCAAATGTGGGAGCCTGAGGGGGCACGTCCTGTCACTGAAGCGTCAACATCATCGCACACGTCTTACCATAGTGCATGTAGCATGCTACGTCAACTCGTCCTTGTCTTGCCCTCATGCATGTCACATTAAACATATCCTAGTGACATACCGGTCACTGCATCATGACGTGTCAGTAAAAAAAAATATAGTAAGACGTAAATAGGTACATACCTAGTCACCGCGTCTGAGTCACAGATAGTTGTGCCTTCAGTAAAAACAATGGAGTAAAATCTAAATGAACACATACTTGGGATATCGAGCACTTAGTATTTTGACGGCGTCGTCATGGGTAATCATATGCCAGTGGTCAGCAAGAGTCTTGAGGCTACCATGCAATTACATAGGAGGTGTTGAGTACAGTTTTGCATTGGGACATGCGCCATTGTCGCCATCATGGTGCAGTTTCAATAGAAGAGGACGTAGCACGACAGCATCACCGCATCACTGACGGTTGCCACGCCCTCATCATTATATCATTTTGGCAGGCTAAATGTTCAGTGGGTTGAGATAGTAACTCAAAGGAAAGTAAACAAAACGCACACACCAGAGAATGACGACGTTGACTCGGTGCTAAGCTGGCCCACTCAGCCACCGATTTCCCATCTGGGCCTGCCGTCACCGCATGATACACCTTTTTAGGCCTCCATTGAGCCTCCGGGACAATTAAGTATTCGTCAACACACATACCACTCATAGTACCCTGCATCTTGCAAAAGCGGACACCTATGTCCAATCTCACTATGTGTTTCAAGTTGAACCGGCCAGAGTCCATAACTTGTTGAGGACTGATTCGTGGGAACAGCTACCAATGAGGCAGTGAGCATGAGTCGCGCCGCGGCAAAGCCAATAAACTTGCGCTTCACAAATAAATGAGTAGGGTTCTGAGAGTGCTAAGAAAGGTGACATACAGTATCAGTAGCAGGATCGAGATGAGGGGGTTGATTGCAATAGTCTGAAATCATCCGTAGACACGACAGCTCGGTTTGGCGAAAAATATCCACTTCGACAAGTCAAGCATTTGAGCACGGCCGGTGACCATCACTAGCATCACTCTTGATCAAACATCCGACTCACCCATCCGAGCGTAATCAACGAGTGTTCCTCACTAACTTATCCTCATCCATCATATCGCTCGTTGAATGGGAAGCAACACCACAGTGTACTTGCATTTTTGATCCTTTGTCAAGAGCGGCGATGGACAGGAGAGGCGAGTGACAGTACAGAGTTCATTATCGTCGTTCACAGAACAATGTTGACAATTCGTTTCCCACTTATGTGTTGTGGCGTGTGCCGCGGTGTCACCGCAGTAGCTGTCCGCATCTGCCGGCTATTCTAAGGAGCATTCCGAAGTTCGCCACTAGGAACTCCGCTGGCCTGTTTGAGATGACAGGTGTGAGAACTTCAAACTTGAGTGAGACTCATTCAGGTCTAAGGCCTAAGTAGTAAGTTAAACGTAGTTGCCTTGCACCAAACTTCCACGGTTCAACATTCAACTTTCACCACTAGACGCACCTCGGTTGGATCAAACTCTAAATCGCTTCAAGTGCGCACGTTTGAAGCTCAATCTTCGAAGAAGGGCCTCCAAGAGGAAACGACTATACAACCTTCGATATGCACCTATTCCAAATGAAGACACCCGATGGGGTCCTCCATGTTGGCCGGAGTTCACCGTTATGAAGCTTGAACCAGACACTTCATACGACTATTCAATAATCATGATGTTTCAGACAAGAGTCACAGGATCCGCTAATGCATAGGTGTGTTTCATCCACTTCAAACTTGTGACTATAGCGGCTAGTGTTCGGAATTCGCACCAGCAGCCGTCCCTTCTTTGTCCAGGTTACTCATGATCATGTCGCCACAGTGACCACATGGACCACAACTCTATATTTGGTTATTCTGATGGAAGGCAACATGATGGAACGAGCCAATTGCAAGGAATTTGAAACGGTGTTTCCGGTGCACTTCTCAGTCATTTCTTCATAAGGCTGTCTAATAATCATCTGATTCCCACTTACTCTAAGTAGTAAAGATGCCAGATAAGGTACCGTTAAATATAGTAAGCCGTCGAAGCAACGCAGCCGCGACCCCCATGTCTCTCACTAGTACTGTTGAGTGTCAGTATAGCCCCCACTACTTGCCCAGCTTAGCCCGCTTTCCCTATGCCTGTCATGAATCCGAAATGCCACCCGTCGGCGTGTCGATGACGAGAAGCCAACAACTGCCTTCACCAGAATACCACATTGAACCGTTGAAAAAGAAGAGCGCTCAACCGGGCCCGCTGGAATTTCCCAAGCCACTTTCTGATCAGACAAGCTACATAGAACCGACTCAACTGAAGCTCGCCCCAGCGCCCTTACAGGAGGAGGGTGCAGAGCTCCTCCGCAAGTTCCCATTTTTATCAGAGAATCAGAATGAACTCTTGCATGAAAGTGTGTCTTATTACCGTCACTACAGCATTTGAATATGGAATCTGACTCATGTCGAACAGCTCCCTTTGTGAAGATTGTGAAGCACCTCATCAGATCAGACAACATAGACGAGGATGATGCAACGATCAAGGTTCGTATTCATTGGACACTGCTCATTGCCGATATTACTCAATTTCACCAGATTTTCAAAGTGACCTCCCAGCAATTGAAGGCTATAACCTGAATTATGGACTCGGACGTCCTCGTTCGTAAACCAAGGTAGTTACAACGTCGTTAGCTATCATCGTATGTATAAATCGGTTAACATCGTAATGTGACAGGTTGTCCTTTGACATGACCCAAGGCATCTTGGTTGTCGAATGGACTAGTCCGGCTCATGAAACACCCCTCCGTGAATTGAGCCGTACACTCTATACCGCGATCGAGCAGATGCCTTACAACGACTCACTCATCAACCCTGGGGTCGAAATGAAGTACTCCCTTAAGTCCTCTAATGGGGACTTGAAAGCGACACCCGACTTCACAATCTTTTTGGCGCGTCAGTCTGGGAAGCGCTTGACTCCTCAGGTCATTTGCATCGGCGAATGTGCATTTTCTCAGAGTTAGGACGCACTCATTCAGAAACTTCAACTTGAGGTCGACTCGCACCCCGAGATCATCATGGTCATTATGATCATTCTTTCGGAAGAACCTTCATACCGCTCTCCAAAGGTGAACTCAACCGCATGGGAGACATTTCACCTGCACAAGGAAAGTGACGAATTTGCCGAGTTCATGGATATGATGGAAGAGACGGATGAAGATGACAAGTGGCTTGGCCCAATTACCATTGCTGGTCATGCTTGCCAGTGGTGCCATATCGCAGATGTGGAATATTACGTTTGGGTCAAGGACGGGGAGAACCGCATTAATATAAGTACCAGAGATAGCCAGGTGATGGCCCATGGCGTAAGTTACATCACCGGTTACAGGTGATGAGACTCGCGACTAATGATCAATAGACGTTGTTCCCGCAAATCAACATGAATGCTGTGGATGTCATGATTCATCAGGGATTCCGCAAGATCAGAGACGCCATGATTTGGTTCACCAATAATATCGATCACAATGCAGACCAGACCCTCCTCTCGGAAGCAGACATCTCATTGGATTTCAAGTGGCAACGGTGCCAGACGAGAATTGCGAATGCAGCTGAACGCACTGCGCACCACCGATTTCAGGAATGGTACACACGCACTTTCAGAGGAGTCAAACGTTCAGTCCAAGATATTTATGACTCGGCCGATTATATTGGTGCAACCCCTCGGATTTGGTCTGGCGGCTCTAGCTCTGTCCCCTCCCGATGTTCCCCGCCTCTCACTCGCGCCACCATGAGGGCACAGGCTGCTGTTGCTGAGCCTGCCCAAGGCGGCTGATAGACAAAGGAGTGAGCCTTGAGGATTCGGAATTCAAGGTGGTGTCCCGATAACCGCGAGATTTGTCTTTCCATCTTGTCATCTTGTTACATTGACAGTAATACTGCCCTCCATCAGCAAACCACAAAACCCTGATTCACAACCATAGCAACCCATAGCAACCCAAAGTAGCTCATAGCA
>QFES01004336.1:0-13404 GCA_003316375.1 Tylopilus plumbeoviolaceoides
GACTCTGCCTTCCCTCACGCGAAAGGCAAGCCGAACTGCCCCATCATTGTTTACTTCACCTGGGAAGGCACACGAAACGATAAGCACTGGGTCGGTACCATGAAGAACACCTTGGGAACACTGAGAGAAAAGGTCCAAAACCCCGAGTCTAAGAATCTCCCGTACTTCATCAACACGGCGCTCTATGAAGATACGACGGTGGTGGATCTCTACCGTGATAACCTGCCGAGGTTGAAGAAAGTGAGACGAGAGTACGATCCTGACGGTGTGATGGATCGCGCCGGTGGGTTCAAGATTCCTCTTCATGAGGAGACGAACGGAAAACTAGTGACGGGTAAATAAGCGGCAGTTGTACGATCTTGCACAGTAGCGGCCGGTGGTGACCTATTCTCGTTTGTACACAATGCAGTTTGTATTTTGAACCTACAAATCTCGACTCTCAGCTCTGAAATTGGAGTTTTCACTTCTAGGCAAGGGCATGATATCATAATTGGTCTAGTAACTTATGAAACAAGTCCAGCAAGTCCATCTGTGCAACGTTCACGGCTTTCCCCTCTTCAAAGCCCTCCACGACAGGCACCAGACTCCACTGAGTAAACCCACTGGCGGCAGTAGCCAGCTCACCATCCAAGTCCACCCCACTGCCCTCTCTAGCTTCCCGATACATGACATCACCTCTCCGTCGAGATCTGTAAGCAACCCCGAATTGTCGACGACGATGTCGGCGTAGGAGACTTTCGAAGTGATCGAAAGTTGTGAGTTGAGCCGGGAAGACGCGTCAGCGCGGGTCGACTTGTCTCTGGTCATGAGACGCTGCAGTTGAAGTTCTGGGGAGCTGTAGCGAAGAAAAGGAGCGTGGCGTGAAAAAGCAGCACGCGACAGACAAAACAGCCCAGACGCACCAGTACACGAGGATGACCTTGCCCATCCATTTCCACAGCCCTCCTTCGATCAACAACGGCACGTCTACCACAACCAGTTTCTCGCCTCTTAGCCAGGCCTTGAGAACACCCCAGAGGATTGCTCGTGTGACAGCGGGGTGCACGATCCCGTTGAGAATTTTTCGCTGCTTCTCGTCATTAAAAATGATACTGCCGAGTTTCTTGCGGTCGATAGGGCGGGTATACCAATCTCGCTCATGAGGATTCGCGGATGAGCCTACGGAAGAGGGCAAGAGTATGCCTGTCCCGAACGCCTTGACGATGTGTTTGTGTGCGCGCGTGCCTGGTTCGACGACTCGCTTCGCGATGATGTCTGCATCGACGATTGGGATGCCATGCGAAGCGAGGAGCGCCGAGACGGTTGACTTTCCAGTTGCTATACCACCCGTGAGACCTACGACTGTGGGTTGGAGGAAGGAGATAAGAGGCCGTCAAGACGAAGGAGAGCAAAAACAAATACCAAGCATCAGAGCACTCTGACTTTCGAGTCTCACCGTCGAGATGGGCTGAATTCAAATATCCTTCGTGATTTCTTGAGCCAACCTGTGTGCTCCACAGTACTTAATCAGAGCCAGGTTCGGCCACTGGCACGAGGCACTGTCAACTGGCAGAAGATTCGCCGATTTGTATGCCTGGGCCTATATACTACTATGTGGCAGGCGTCCAACAAGCATCTTACGCAAGTTTGACTCCGGCAGTACCACATCAACTTGAAGCTCTTTGGTTCGGGGTGCATTTGCGACTCTGCCCGAAGAGACCATGCCCAGCCTGCTCAATGTCACTGCGCTGCTTTGATGATGATCCGATGGGACCCTCAGTAATGCCAGACACGTTCCGACGGTGCAAACATTCAAGACCGGTCTTTCTGAGTCTAAAGAAGAGAATAGAATTGGTGCGTGTGCATGTTTACCTATCGAGCTGTTGCAACTCTGGCCCATGGAGACGCCAGTGAGCCCAGGAGGAACCGACATCCACTCACGGTGCGGTGGTCTAGGTGTAAGAAACAGTAGTTTGCTGATGTCCCCGCAGCGCTCGTCCTCGCCCGTTTCAGCGTACCCACCCACCACACCCTGCCTCCATTCCCCGTTCCGGATCCTCGCAGCTCACCCCTGGGATCGACCGCCGGGCGTACACACCTATGCGAGGTGCTCCCACGCGCCCTTGCAGCTCACGCCCTACATGGCAGGTCAGGCCCCGTCCTGGTACTCTCTGTCGTCTTCCTCCCTCTCCCGGCCCCCCCGCGACGTCCAAAGAAATACTTTGGTCTCTGGCATGAATATATATCTTATTTTTCCTGCCAAAGGAACGTTGGTAAACTTCGTCTTTTTCTGCAAAATTCAAAGCCAGTTCTTGCGCCCAGTGGAGGCCAGACAACCTGTGAGTGGCGACGGTTCTCCGGGGCACGTTGGCACGAAGGGCCGGTTCAGGCACTACTAGTACGAATTTTGTCTCAGGCAGGCAGTGTCACAAGTTTCCCAGTTCCAACTGGATTGACGATTACAGCAAGGAATCAAGAGCATATAATATGATAGCGATCCAGTGATAATATAAGCACATATCCATATGAGCAGGGCGTACAGAGATGAACGGAGATCACGTCAGAACGAGAGTACGGTCAGCGAGAAAGGAGTAAAAAACGGAAGGAAGAGGCCGTGAATGGACGGGGAAAAAGTAGAATATATATCTATGCAAAAAAGAGCATCAAAGAGTAAATGGCGAACGAGCGTAGCGTGTACTGACGCTCAGTAACGGGATATCAATGAAGATGAGATAGCAGAAATGAAGGGTAAAAGAAGAGGCATAATATGTTATCAAATACGAAGAGAAACAAGCGAGTCACATGGAGGTGCGTCAGTATTGGGCGTGAGGCGGCGGCGGGAAAGGAGACTGAGCATGTCCATGCGAAGGCGGGGGTGACGCCATCGCCGACCGTAAATCGTATCCCAGTCCGGCATCAAACGGTGAGAATGGTCGAACGTCCAAGCGGGGGTTAGCCATTGGAGAAGCAACCCTTGCAGGCGCGGGCGGGAGAGTATCAAGGGCGCTCGCCAGGCCCACTCCAAGACTGTCATAATATCGTGCGCGTAGATCGGCTTCTTGCGTTTCTTGGATATAATCTGCGGGAGGACGGGGCATCAATGGTGGCGGTGGTGGCGGCGCCACGTTCGTAGGGGTTGCAGTGGCGTACGGGTGGCGGGACAGAGGTTCATCCAGTGCTTGGCCATTGACCGCTGCTTGCTGCTCGGCTTCGTACTTGGCGCGCAGTTGCGCCTTCTCCTCGGCTGCTGTCAGGGGCTTGAAGCTGTTCACCGTCGGAGGAACGGGTGGAGCGCGGGAGCCATTGACACGTGGAGGGCTTTGTGAGCGCATCATCTGAACCTGTTGTTCACGCTGTTGTTGTAAAAGTTGTGCGACCCTGTCTTGCTCTTCGAGCCGCCTTCTCAGTATTTCCTTCTCCGTCAACCCACTCCCTCCAGGAGGTGGTGGGCCAGTATATGGAGGGGCGTTTGCTGTGTATGACGGCGACGAAGCGTGCTCTTGAACCTGCTGTGCCTGTGCCTGGGCAGCGGAAGCTGCAGCCTCCTGTGCCTCGTACTGTCTCCTCAGCCGCTCTTTCTCGTTCAAGTAGTTGGGTTGGCCACTGCTACCCGACGCCTCAAACGGAGGAGGCATGTCTGACCCACCCGCCTGGCCAGATTCGTCGGCAGGTGGGAAAAGGCTGTCATAGGTGACAGGTGCAGCAGCCCCAGCAGAAGAGCCAGCCCCAGCACCATCCTGTTCCACAAATTGTATGCCTTGATTCCGATTCACAGCGAGCTTGGCGTCGTGGTAACGTTTCAGCGCTGCCTTCTCTTCCTCCGCAGAAGGATAGTGGGGTACCCGAGTCGTCGATGCCGGAGGTGAGGGTGGTGAAGCCCGGCTCGTGGTTGTGATCGGACCATTGCTCGCATTAGGTGATATCGAAGAGACTGCCTGCTGATACAAGACGGCCCCAGCTGAGATAGCCGGGCCTGGCGTGATGTTGGATGAGTACGATTTATCTCGAACAAGCGGAGAGTTCGCCTCTGAACTACTGCGACTATGGATTGATGGGGAGGAGACACCATACGCTTGCGTGCGTTTCGCTGTTGCCTGAGCATGTTCATATAACTTGATCTTTTCTGCTTCCGCTGTTGGCCAAGGGGCCGATTTCTTGGACGAGGCGCTTGGGGTGTTAACACTAGACGAGATCTACTCATCTCCGTCAGTCAAATGATTGAAAGTCTGAAATATCAATCTCACATCGCTAGCCGCTGCTGCACTTGCCATAGCAGCTGTCCCTTGAACCCGCTGTACTTTTGCCACAGCATTCTCGTATAATACCTTCTTCTCGTTTTCAGCAGTAGGCCACGGCCTCTGCGAGGCGCGAAGTAGCGTCGTCGTCGTCTGAGCGCTAATCCCTTCCTCAGCGTCCCTCTCACTGATATTCGTAATCGTCAACCGGTTCTGAGCATTTGCACTCGGTCGTCTCCGTGTCCGCAGTTCGGCGACGCCATCCGCCCCCGTGCCCAGGAAGGAATCACCGCCCAGTCCACCTCGGGAGTTGGGTCTTCTTGAAGAACTGTGCCCAGGATGGTCAGCGGGTCCTGCCCCTCTCGCTACAGAACCATTCCCAAGAGCCCCGAGCTCATCTATGTCTGGTTGTGTGTTCGCAGTGCCATTAAGCCCAGATGTGGTGCCGTACTGAGATTTAGATAGCACAGGAGGGGAGCGAGAGTTGCCGTTGGGCTCGTTGAAACCAGAGATGCGATTTGAACCATTCTGATTATAGGACTCGGCCGTGAGGGGTCGGGTGATGGAAGTGGTGATAGGCACAGTGGCTGCCGGGCTCGAAGGCGAAGTTAAACATAGACTTGGTGCATGACCAATGCGTCTGCGAGGGACGTGAGAGGGTGAAACACCGGAAAACAGGAGCCCCGGCAACCTACCTTATGGCTTCTTCCGATACATTCCTACAACAGTGTTTAAGTCAACCCTATCCTCGGATGAAATTCGTGCCAACTCCACTCACCGTGGCCAATTCGATACAATGAGGGGTAACTCCATCGTGACACTCTGCATCGACCCGATCCACGCCCTCACGATGATGACATAAGTAATGTCAATATGTCTCGCTGCATTCAACGTTGTCGTCGTATGTGTATTAGGGATTAAACACCCCAACTCGGCTTTGTGTTGTGTGCCATTATACAAGGTCACGTTTAACGGGACTTTTTGTTCCCCAATGTCGGCTACCTTGATCTGGGGCCCACTCCTTTTCGAAGTCGCTTGCGGTCCAGCACGAAAGATAGTGGTTTCTTTCAACGTGAATTCAAATCCACGGAGGATGACGGGGTGGACGGCGTCAGACTTCAGGATAGCCATGACGGAGACACGGTCACCAGGTCCATAACATGTTCGCCCGCGGTCTACGGTGAGGTGCACGCCGTCCTGGTGGACAGAACGTGATTCGGGCTGGGAGTAGACAGGCCAAGTGGAGTGTAGTTCGTGTTTGTCGATTATGATCGTTGTTGCTTGGGAAATGACAGCTGTTTTGCGACGGCGAAAGAAACCCCTGATGGTCTTTAGAAAAAATATGGTGCAATGGCGAGAAAATAACGCACTTCTTGCCGAGAGTGCAAACAGTTGCGACAAGTTCGTATCGAATACCGGCTGCAAACGGTATTTAAATTACATGGAATGCAATTTATACGCTGGATCTGCTTACCACCTTTGTCCAATGCAATACTAGGCGGTATGGACTCCGGGATACGAATCAAGAACGGGAAATCTTGCTATTAACACCGTCATGATCAATAAACACTCCAATCCGAGGCGACACATCACGCACAGATTGCAGCACAGAGTAATCCTCACTCGACTGCCAAAGCGGAATGGGGCTTGGGCCGACATGATCAAAGTAGGAATTCGCTTGGCCACCGCCAGGGAGCGTCTCAATCTTCTTGAGCTCGACGCGTACCCATTTGGCTCTAGCGCCTGCAGGCCCCACGCGGACTTCAACAGCCTACAACATGATTAGAACAAAGGTAGAGTTGATATTGAGTGTGGAAGATGGAAGATGGGTAGATTCCCATCAGGGCAAAGTGTGGTAGGAGCGTAAATAGGTCAGACACAAATGGAAGGGACCCATCGAGAAAGGGACACATACCCCCTTGACAGCGGCCTGCGGACGGTCCCTTGCACCGGGCGGAATTCCAGGATAGCCTAACCATCATACGTGCGCGCCAGTCAAATCATCGTCAGCCCCAAAGGCATCCCAAAGAGTTGATTGATAGCGAAGACCCGCGAGCAAAACATCAACTTCTAGATGAACTCCGGGTGTGCGAATACACTTACCGACTACAAAGTCGACGTTCGGAGGCGGTTGGAGGGCACTGAAGTACGAACCACGTAAGCCAAAGAGGTTGGTGAACGGAAAAATTTGACGTACATCCTCACGTTAGACATTCTTCTTGCGCGGACTTGTTGACCCCCCTAATGTCGACAAGCTTGGTGTTGTACCACTAAGGAAGAACAAGGAGGCGAACAAGCGACCAGGGAAAGAGAGAAAGATGGCACGAGGATCCGTTGGCTGCCGGAATACGTATTAGCGTGGTGTCCGGCTCAGTAGATTCAACTTGTCGTCGCCGCGTGTCAGAGGCGTCAAGCTTCAAGCGTTCATCGCACTGACGAGATGGAAGATCGGTGGATAGACGGGTGTCACGTTTAGAAAAGAGTCTAGCAAATGGCAGTGAACTTGTTTGCACAGCCCTGCTCCTCCCACCGAGTCACTCCGCAATCTCACACTCCTCATTAGTAGTGACTACCAACAGCAGCTATGAAAAATCATCAGAACTTGAACTCCTTGCCCTTCCGCATCTCTCGCTCCTTGTCCATCTTTTGCTTCTTCTTCGCCATCTCCTTGGCCACCATATCGGAAAAGTCCTCCTTCGACCCAGCGACACCGGCAGATCCACGCGAATGTTGATCGTACTTTCGCCGGAGCTCTTCCTCCGAAAGCCCTTCCAGCTCTGAAGCATCCAACGATACTTCCACCCCGTTTGCCTTTCGCTGTCCCACTCGTCAGCCAAGGGAACCAGAAATCGAGATGCGAGCATACCTTGGTCCCTCTCTCGTCTCCCAAAACAGGTATCGGCGCTCCAGTCGCTCCGGTAACGACACCAATGTCGTACCCTCTCTCGCTTCCCATGAGTCCCCGGACCGACGTTTGCTTCTCCGGAACGACTTGGTACAATGACCGCGGTCCAGTGTCCTCCTCCCTCTCCCTCGTCGGTGCGGTCTTCCGGAGCTCCAGGAAATCGGGGGTCTCCAGTCCCCCTGCGACAGTGGATACGACAGATGTAAGACCTGAAGGCGTCTCCAAACCTGAGGGTGTCTGCAAGCCATCAGGTGCGGCGGCCTCGGGCGCTTCTTCAGCTTCCGACTCCTCTTCTTCTTCCTCTTCTTCCTCTTCTGCAAGCTAGTCAGCTATTGCAATAGAGGGCGAGAGTAGGTGCTTACCTTCCTCGGGCTCGAGCTCACCCCATGTATTCTTGTCGATCGGCTCGCCAGTCTGAAATTTGGTTTACGTGAATAAACAACCTTTTCCAACAAGTTGAACTACGCACATTAACATCACTGACTTTGGGCAACACACCAAAGACGTCACCATACAGAGGCCGATTATACTCGTCCAGAGGAGGTTTACCCCAACCACCTGGATGGAAACCCCACTGTGCGCCTTCTGGTATAGGCGCGTTCAAACCTGGTATGCGGAGCGTCGGATAGCTCGGTGGAGGGCCGAATCGTTGCATGCTGATGAGCCACGGAGGTGGTGCTAGGGGTGGGATGGACAAGGCTTCCACGAGTTCTGGGGACAGATCACCAGGTCGCTTTTCCTTTAATGACGTCTCGAATTCTTTCCCCTCGTAATACCTAGGCAAAAAGTAATTCAAGTCGATATATGATCGCAGTTACAACCTCAAATACACTCACATTTCCCCAAAGCTCGTGACCACAGGTTTCGTTGCAAACTTGAAGAATGCGTCATGCAATTTTTGGTAGTCAATATCCACCTTTCCCATCTTGGGCTGAACCCGCTCCCTGGTCTTTGCTTTGAGCGACATGTTTGCTTCCTTCTCTTTAATCGCATCCCTCATAGTAGCGATACCGGTGTCCGCGATGTATGCCGGAAGCTGGAACGGTGGCTTTTCGATACCCCTCTTTCCCTGTAGGTAATCCCTCTTGGCACTCCAGTGGGCAGGGATAGATACGGTATTCCTGTAGCATTTCAAATGTAAAAGAAGTCTTGGATCTGCCGCAGAAGGATCCGTCCACTCGACCATTTCAGGCTTTGGAACGAGTTGCTTGAGTTCTGAGATGGTGAGTCTGGAGAGTTTGCGTTGCTTCTTTTTCGATAGAGGCTTTTTGACGGCATCTGAGGCGTCCGAATCGGCGTCGGAAGCCATATCGTCGTCCGAGTAGATGACTTCGCCTTTCGTGGGCTCGGAGCTTTTGGACTAGACAAAAAGAGAGCAATCAGCTTGACATTATGATGGGGCGAGTGTGGAAAGGCGCACTTCCGACAACTCATTGACCACCTGAAACTTGGCAAAGATGCCGGAGAAGGCCTCGAAAGCTGGGTCGTCTTTAACTTCCAGCTGCTCGACCACGTACTCGACATTGTCGTTAAAGTCTACTGAGCGTCCTCTCTTCATGGAGAGGTCCCCATTCGAGGGGGTGCCATTCGGATCCTACGTGGATGGATAAGTAGCGTCAATGACCTTCAGCGCGCAGCAACACGCATAAAGCCGCACCGGTGTCGTCTGGTCCGAAGATGCAGCAGCAACCTTCCTCTGTTTTGCTTTGGCGCGGCGTAGCTGGTTCTTGGATTTAATGGCCTTTGTGGTTGTATTAGAGGCTGCAGTTATACCGTTCACTGCGGTGGGCATCGTTATAATGTCCTCTGTCAGATAGAGGTCTTGGTGGCTGTCGTTGTATGTCCCGAGAACGTGCGCGACGATGGCAAGCGGGTCCTCGACGTCGCGGGGGATGAGCAAGTCTGGCCAAACGATTAGGTAATGCACTCAAAATCACGTGTTCGGTATGTTTCTTCCCACGGCACAAGCCGATGCCAGTCTCCGGAAAGTTTCCTTACTCCACGACGACGACGACATGGCAAAGAAAAAGAACAAGCAGGTCGGTGCTCATTTCACTCATACTCGAGCTTAGTTAGGCCTAACTAGTTATTATCAGCTCATCCGGCCATGGTGCTGGTATTGTGAACGAGAGTTTGAAGATGAAAAAGGTGTGTCAAATCTCGCCGAACGTGGGCGTCATCCTGACTCGTGCTGCTATCCAGTCCTTATGCAGCACCAGAAGGCAAAGCATTTCAAGTGCAACATGTGTCCTCGTCGCTTGAATACCGCCGGTGGTCTTGCAGTCCACATTCAACAAGTACACAAACTCGAACCCGAAAAGTGAGCAGGTTCTCTTCTCGATCCGTCGCCGATTTCATATCTGCCTTCCTCCTACAGCCTCCCGCGAATCGAGAACGCCCTTCCTGGCCGTGATGGTTATGAAGTCGAAATATTCGGTATGGAGGGCATCCCAGCTCCTGATGTGGCAGACTACAAACGCCGCAAAGAGATTGAACTCGGTCTTGCCGCCGGTTCAATTTCCCAACCACCACCAAAACGTCCCAAAGTGGAGAACAGACCCCTGTCAGAAGAAGAACTTCGTGCCCAACTTCAGGCGCACAAGGCGCTCATGGGCGCTAGCTCTGGGGACGCTGTTGCGGCTGCAGCACCCGGCACGTCTGAGGGCGGGGCTGTGTATGGCGCACCACCCCAGGCTTATACAGTTCCCCCCATGTCTGCCATGTCCGCGCCACCGACAGGAATGTCACCGCCTCCCGGGATGGTACCAGGTGCACCACCAGTTCCCTTTGTACAACCTGGAGGTGTACCTCCTACCGCGGCATTCCCAGGTGCGCCACCTCCATTCCCTCCCTCCTTCTCCGGTATGCCTGCTGCGGCCGGTTTTCCACCTGGGTGAGTCCATGCCTCACTTGCAAGGTTTGTCTGGTCCCATTCAATTGATACTGACGACGGCTTTTCTGCGTTGTGTTTGTGTTACTTGATGACATACTAGGCCGCCACCACCTGGATTTATGCCCCCTCCAGGTGTGATGCCTCCTCAGCCTGGTATGGTTCCTCAAGGTACGCCTCCGTTCCCACCGGGCATGTCCCGCCCACCGCTCGGGCCTCCCCCGGCATTTGTTCCTGCTGCCTTGCCTTTCCCTGTCTCCAATATAAATGGGGCTGGAACACCAACCACCCCCGCTCTGGGAAGCGGCGCGCCCACGCCAGCACTACAAATGAAACTGGTGCCGCCTGCCGGGTCAGTGTCTGCTCAAAATCAGCCGCCACCACTCGTTCTTCCAAATCCAGCCATGGAACAAAAATATACGCCATTCAAGAAGAAGACAGAGCTCAAGTATGAAGATCCTAATTTCTCACCCGTGTGTTACTCTCCTTTGTCCAGATTAAATAATTCTAAGTTGTTCTTTTAGGATGAGAAACGTGCCCACACTACCGGATATTACTTTGCGAAGGAGTCGACAAACACCACTTCATCACCCTCTGCCACTGCGGGTCTTGCACCGGAGGAGACAAGGGGCAAGAAACGTGCTAGAGCCGAGGATTTCCTGTAGACTCCGTCGGTCTCGGTCTTCTTTGAGAGCGTTGCAGGTCGCGATGAGTGGATGGTTTTTTTCAGGTTTCGGGCTCAGGTCATGCTGTCGGGAGACGCGTCAGGGAAGAAGTTAGGGGTGTGGTGTGGAAGACGAACGATGGAGACTTGATCATCCAGTCCGTCCCGTCCACTTTACTATCCTCTGTCCCCGGGTTTTTCGCACACAGCTGATCTTCGCATCTTGTTCCTCGATCGCCCCATTGCCTCCCAGTGGTTCGTTGTCGAAGCTTGACATGGACATGAATCAACGAGAGAAAAAAAAGATATGTATGCGCATGTGGTAGGAACCCCGAATTTTCCATTGTTTGTCTCACGTCTTGTTTTTTTTCCACCTTGGTACCAAGCGGCGGGCGTTGCGCTCAGTAGTGTGTAACACGGTCGGTTTGGTCTCTATTATGTCGTCTGCTCTTTCTCCCCCCTCGTCGTTTCTCTCTTTGTAGATTTGATGTCCTCTTTATCTCTTCTAATATGAATATACCACCAGCCACTTATCATATCGACTGAATGTGTGCTTTGTTGAGGTTCCGGAGCCATCGGCGACTTGTTGAGGTGTCGGAATACTGTTGTCGATACGGCCTGGTACCGTCATGAACTTGTGAACTCCCTTCGTTGAACCATTTCCCCCCGAGTCTGTTCGCTGGTCGTTGCACGACGAGTGCTGGATCTGCGAGGCAGCCAAGGCACTTCGATCGTAAGTTGTCACATATGTACACACACGGGTCATCCATACAATGACAATCACTCCAAGTCTGCTGGTGCCCACAACACACAACGCCCACTCGCATTGCCGGTCGCACACCGCTCAACGACGCTTGGGTGTGAACAGGTGACCGCCTGAACAGCAGTGATCCTACGGCGCGTTCGACGTCGGAAGATGAGCATGGAAGTGCGGTAGAGGATAGACAAGATAGAGACGCACCGTTCGCGGTCGGACAATTTAGCGACGAGTTCGCCCTGGGGAGTCGCCAGTCCGTTGAGATGCCGTAGCAATGGAAAAGCGGAGAGAAAGGACGTACTTTGCAGGAGTATATGTGAAGGGAGTGATCCATGCTCCCGACCTAGAGGGACGTCCGTCAGCACCACGGCGTCAAACTGAACTACCAGCGGGACCGCGTACCGAGAAATGGGGGTAGACGTCTGGATTGGGACTCCATATGGCGCGCAGCGGTGTCACCCATCGCCCCTACATGCATTCGAGCCGGCGTCGTCAATTCACGTTTACAGAAAACCCGTGCACGCTACTCACAGTCTGACAATTGTGCTTTGTTCGACCAAACGGCGTAAAGACGGGAAAGAGGGGTGAAGAATCGTATTTTCCTGCGTCGAGCTCCCAGACTGTGCGCCGACGTCGTCAGCACTTGGACGAGTACAAGTATCCAGCAGGTACGCACTACGGAGGGTATCATCGTAGCTAGTGCTCACGATACTGCGCCCTCTGGGGTCCCAGTATGCTGAAGTGACGGATTTCCCGTGAGCGTGTTCACCGCGCAGGAAACCACTTCCTTTTTTCGACTCGATAAATTTTTGCATCCTCTCAAAATCAAACTCGAACGAGCCAGAGGGAAGGGTGTCGAGCTTTCGAGTATCCCATAGCCTACGTCGATGGGTTGATCAAGTTAAGAGTGAGGAGGAGAATCGTAATTCTCTTACTTTAAGGACCGACTGTTCGAAGCCGTCAAGATCAGGTGGGGACTAGTCGGGTTTATACTGATACTCCCTATTTTCTGATCCGACAACCCGTACCAGCGAGCGTGACTGGGGCCTTCTCGAAGATCCAGGTGAGTCGCTCCTCCAGAGGCGTCGGATATCCACATTTCATGCCCAGATGGAATCAGCTCGAGTGAGGTAATCAGGACGTCTGAAGAGGTATATACTTGATGGGAGATGCCTGACACAAAGGAGAATTCTCGAATAGTGCAATCGTAAGATGTCGTGTATAGCTGGCATAGAGCTGGTAAGAAAATGGTTATGGGATGAGAGAAAACAAACTCACCCTATGTGAGTCTATTGGGTCTATCCGGATAGACGAAAGAGAGGATTTGGCAGTGGCAGGCCAATGCTGCTGAAGACGCCAATATTTTCCTCCTAACTCGTTGGCTGTAATGTCTTCATCTTCGTCTGCGACTTCCTCGGCGGGAGCTCTTGCATCCCAGATGCCAAGTTGCCCGTGTTTGTCTGTAGATGTGTGATGAGACGGACAAACCAGATCCAACCCATTTACCTCCAAAAAAGATCAAATCTTTAGTTGGTTCCGGATGATATACCGCGCTGTAAACTCGGTCTTGCGTTACTTTAGCTCTTGAAACGACTTTCATGTTTCCAAGCCTCTTCCTAAGCCCCTGGGCCTCTCGCGTGTCGTGTTTATCGCCTGCATAGACCCATGCATCCACGTTTCCTACACCCCTTGGAATGGACTTTTGTGTGATGACTTGCAAGGAAGCGCGCAAAGCGCTCATCTCCTCGTCGCCTAGTTCCTCGGCTGAAGTGAGCACAGCGAGATCAAGATCCTGTGTCCTAGGTCGTTTCGCCGAACGAGCCTGTTCTTCTGCCAATACGCGTTCCTCCTCCTCCTTCTTCAACCGCTTCTCCGCTTCAGCTTGGCGTTTTCGCCTCTGCGCCGGGCTCTCGTTAGGGTCAATTGGTAGGTCCCTCCGTAGGCGTGCGCTCTGCCGACGGGGCCCTTCCTCGG
>QFES01004345.1:0-10627 GCA_003316375.1 Tylopilus plumbeoviolaceoides
GCTAAATTTCCTCTTCCGTATATACCTCATTGCATCGTACATAGAGCCAAGAATTGAACATTTGTTGACCTAGTTCGCTCACTCGTCAGGGTTATCGTCTGGACCAGTCGGCTTAGTAGTGTCATTAATGATGGGTCCAAACAGGCCTTCTTGATCGGAAAAGTCTTCGTCTTCTTCCCAAGGCTCAAAGTTCACCTTGACACCCACGCCAGCCTGTGGTGTTCCGGCGGTAATAGCTGTGTGGTTAGGCCAGCGTTTCTCCCGCTGCATGTCGATTGGATCTCCGGAGGCCATGGATTGCAGCGCCAACATCGTGTACTGACCGTCACCTCAGCGATGTATTCCTCTCACAAAGGAAAGCAACATACATGCGCATCGTTTCCCGCATTGTGGAGATATGTCGTACCGATCTGCAAGTGTCTGCAGACACGCTCTAGCGATCGGCGGTTGCCACCGGATTCACCCTCGAGAGCGGCAAAGAGGTCCGACGTATCAATGACGAAGATACCTTCTTGTGGAGGTGCTTCTGGGAGCATGAAAGCCATGTCGGACAACACGACGTCGACGTCCTTTGATTTGAGGTACCTGCCACCCAACGCGTCAGCCACTCACACTCACGCGCGTGGATGAACGCAACATTGGCACATACTTGATATCCTGGCTGTTGTCGTGGAAGATCAAAAACAGCGGACCGAGCGATTGGAGGTCTGCGATGAGCGTCTGGATGCGACTCTTGAACGTCGCCTTGTTGACTTGTTCGCTCGTCCCAAACGCAAAGTGCTACCACGGGTGGCGCGTTCACAAAAGGACGGCACGCAGAGGAACACAGAGGACGACGCACTTGTTTGTGATTCGGGACATAGGTGTTGGCGTAATACATGTGTTCCTTGACGATGAGATGGCCTTGTTCTTCGATCTGTTCATCGCCGTCCCAGTGGACGGTGCTCCACCCGAATTCGGTGAGGAGAGTATGGTCCCTGTCCCATGCCTCGAAATCGAGGGCACACCACACACCGCGTTTCTGGGACCAAAAGGCGCGCACGCGCTCGAAGATGTCGCGGCGTGCATTAAGAGTCGGATCGACGCCCTTGAGACGCTTGTTGTTCTTTTCGATGTGCTATGAGGGCGAAGCGGTCAGCAACGATGGGGACGATCGACGCGTCAAAACTCGCCTTGAGCGCCCTGCGGAGGTCTTCTCGGGTGGCAAAGCAAACGGGGGAGACATGTCTGAGGCTGGATTCTGTGAGAAGACAGTCGGAGTAGGGCAGTGGGATGGGCTGTGCGGTGAGCTGCATGGCGTGTAGCCAGTATCTGATGTACTCGACCTGGGCGGAGGAGAAGAGGAGGCGGGTTTCAAAGTTTTGGAGCGTGCCCATGTAGAGCTCGACGCCCTCGACGCCATCCTTGTGTAGAGGGTGGTCTGGGTGTACGAGGGCATCCTGAGCGAGGACGGCCTTGAGTGGACTGCGATCGCGTGGATCGGGGAGGGCCTGATGCCTATAGGTGGTTTAGATGGGCGGTGGAGAGGAGGTGGTGGACGTACCATTCGAAGAATATGTCAGTGTAGCGATAGTAGCCAGTGATCACAGGCGAGACCATGACGTAGAGTCAAAGTCGACCTTTGTTGTGTTCCAATTTGTGTGAGACATGGCTCAGACCGTTCAAAAGCGAAAACGAGCTCGGCCAGACGACGACGACGCTCCCAGCACGTCCTCCGCCAACCCCAAACGCCCAAAACCGCCCACAGCTCGCAAGAGCACCGGGAATGGCCCGCCCGTCGCGTCCTCGTCTCGCGACAAACTCCCCCGTGAGTGCCACAACCCACCCCCACGCGTCGTCTAACCCGCCCGCAGCACAGTCCGACGGCGACGGGCAGTCTGGCCAGCGCAAGAAGCGTCGCTATCGTCCCGGCACGCTCGCACTACGCGAAATCCGCAAATACCAACGCAGCACCGATCTTCTCCTCCGCAAACTCCCCTTTTCTCGCGTCGTACGTCGCCACTGCTCCCCGTTCTCCTCCTCAAGCTTGCTCACGATGCATATTGACCTTGCAGGTCCGCGAGATTGCCCTGGATATGATGACGGACACCAACTATCAGCTGGGTGAGAATGCCTTGCGATGGCAGAGCTCCGCCATTCTCGCTTTGCAGGAAGCGACAGAAGCCTTCCTTGTCCATCTTTTCGAGGATGCGTGCGTGACCTTTTCTTTATGTTCAACCTTTTCTGCAACGTCCTCTCCAGGAACCTTTGCGCTATCCACGCCAAACGCGTCACCATAATGCAGCGCGACATACAGCTTGCCCGAAGGATTCGTGGGCCATGGGGTGGTCTTGCTTAGCTTTCTTCTCTCGCAGTCCGACACATATTCCTTGTCATTGCCCTCGGGGAATGCATTGTACATTGTAGTATAGATCTGAATGGGGGAACTATGTCGACGAGCAAGGCGCAAAAGAAAGCTGAAACCCTATTGAATTAGATACGCTTGAAAGGAAAGCACGGAAATCAGTTCAACGTGACTGCAAAATGTAAGGAATACTGAAACTGATAAAACCCAACAATGTTCCAAAATCGTCCACGTAGTGATTGAAGAGAAAGAGAAACGTGCACCAGCAAAGAAGGATTAAGTTAAAATATATCCATAGTGTGCGTCGACGTCATGTGTAATGGCTTGAGAAATGACTATGAGGATTATGATTGTTGGGAATGGTTCCGAGGGCGAGGGTATCAAATGAGTGTATCTATTCCACTGAAAGCAGTGGTGATGCGGGTGTGGGAGCGTGTGCCATGAGCGGTAAGAGCATCCTTTATGATGCCGCAGTCCGTCGACGTGTATGCGCAGCCGTCCCAGGAGAATAGGTACCAGATACAGGTCCAAGGGATGATTTCCCCGCTGGGCTCTTAGGTGGAACCCAACTTGACCGCTGCGGGCTGCTCTGGGACGGAGCAAGGCGTGCGGAAGGAGATGCCCGGAGACCCCTAACATCAGTATAGCTCCCCGATCGAGAATCACCTGACTTCTTGGCCATCCGAGTAACCTCGTCACTGGAACGTCTCTGATGCGAGCCAAAGGAATGGGGGCTCGAACCACGACTGCTGGAGTTGACTCCTTCCGAGCTGTAGTTTCGGGAAAGTGAAGTCGAACTGTGCAAAGGGGAGAGTTGTCCTGATGACCCAGTATACGAACGAGGACCGGCGCCAAACTGATTTACCATGAACGGAGCGGTTGGAGGAAGTAAGGGCATATCCATCCCATAAAACGGAACACCATTGACCATCGGAATAGCAGGTATTGGAGGAACTGGCGGGATTACGGGAACTGGATGCACATTCGGCCATGCGTATGGGTTGAACGAGAGTCGGGGATCGTATGGCGGATGAAGCAACATCCCTTTCGCTGGATCGGAGACAACAGACATGCGTCTACTGGCACGATTGCCATCTCGTCCCCTGACGTCCTCGGATGATGTCGTATGAGCTGAGTAAAGCGAAGGCGGCCTCGAGAAGCTATGTTGACTTCCAGGTGTAGCCGGTAGGGAGCTTGAAGGGGAACCGCCCTGAGGTGAGACGGGGGAGAAAACCAGTTCGGGTGTGTATTTGATGCTCGTGCTTCGGAGAGAGGCGTGCATTGAGTCGCGAGATGCAGAGCGATCGCTATCGAGGGCCCTTGGAGATACTGATACTGACTCCAGTGGACGCCCAGCACGAGCGGCCTCACGTCGCGCTCGCGTGGCTTGAAGCTCCTCAGCATAGCTGCGTTCGCGTTCCTCGGCCTGTTTTTTTGCCAACTCTCTAGATCTTCGTAGCTTTTCCATCTCTACCCTTTCGGCTTCCCGTCGGAGACGTTCTTCCTCTCGAATCGCGTGCGAAACGGTTGCCGGCTGTGACGGTTTGGGCGATTCATTCAGAGAGATCAGAGGGCGCGAAGGAATCTGTCGTGGGGTGACAACCCTTGAAACTCGATTTGGTTGCGGAGGAGCAGTTGCCTGACGATTCTCTATGGAAGGCTGTGCTGCCCGTGCCCGGCGCTCCCGCTCTTCTCGGAGGAAGCGAGCCTTCTGTTCCTTGTTCTTCCGAATGCGAAGTACGTAGCCCAAAGGTATCTGATCATCCTTGCCGTCATCATCTGCAAACCGAACACCTCGTTTGGGAATGGGATCGTTGCTGGCTGTAGATCCAGAAGCTGTCATCCTGTCAGGTTGTTGTGCGGGCGCCAGAGGCTTGGGCAAACCGGGCGCGACATCGCTGGGTCGAGGTGGAGGAGATTTGGCGGGTAGATAGTTGGACTGCGACAGATCGGAGGGGAGAGAGAACGGCTCCAAACCCGACACCTTCAGTTGAGTCGCAAGAGGATCGGGATCTACGGGCGGAAATCTGAACGTCCATAATAACGCTAAAAAAGAGTACCCACTAAGAGCCAAAGGTGACAACGCGAACTCCAACGCAGGATCGAATGCAACGTCGACCTCATCACCAGTACTCTCTGGCAGCGTACCGGCCAATAGCTCGAGTGACTCGGAGAATTCCAATGCAGCCACCCCCAAGTGAGATCCCGGAATGCAAGCACGGATGATTTCGCCCGAATCGGAGCGGGTCCAAAGCTGCAGCCTGTCCTCAAAGCACGGACGCGAAAGCCAATTCTCGAGACCGCTGCAGTGAAAGTTCACAGAACCTTTGAAGAAAATATCATCCTGAAAGTTCGGATGGGTTTGTGGTTTCGGAGGGATCGTCTTCGTTGCAAGTGGCGCAATAGATAATTCTGCAGAAGGAGGCAGACAGTCTAGACGAGCTAAAAGTGCCTTTTTGTGCATTCCGGACTCCAATGTCTCACGACGGCGAAGACGTCGGGGATTATGGCAAGAGCGAGGGAAAGAGATTGCACCTGAAGACTGTGTCAGAGGGGGCCCAACCGGTTCGTGGGCAAGACTGTTCATGATTAGGGTACGCGCGTTGGCACGGGCGGAGGCCGCCTGCTCGGGGGAGTGCAATGAGGTGTGAACATCATCGGGGGTGCCGTAGGGGTCGTCGGAGTGGGATGATACATCGTCCGCTTCGTTGGAGCCGGACTTTGAAGGGGGGAGAACGTTTTGAGATGACTGCCAAGGTGGGGAAAGGGGGACCTCGGGATGATCGCTGACTGCAGCGTTCTTTCTCCCTAACCAAGATTTCCAACTGCCCTTCTTGTTCGGAATGTGTGGGAGGCCGTCATCGTCGGGAGTGCGGAGGGTAGTTGAACCGCTAGATGAGGAGGAGGATGAATTTGCAAGGTCGCTGGCGACGAGGGGGGGTGGGTCTAGCGGGGAGAGATGTTTTCTGGAGAGGGAGAGGAAGACCTTTGACTTCTTGTTGACGAGAGGTGGGCGTGAAATGTCGTCGTTGGAGGATGGCGCATCGGACTTGTCGCTGCGCCTGGAGGAGGGGACGAGAACGGATGCGAGTCTGCGCATCGGGTGGTGGTGGAGAAGAAAGGAGCGATGGTAGACTTTTGGTAAAGGTGTTTAGCGCATTACAAATGGGACTGACATGAGTCCGAACCAAAGTCGGTGAAGCGCAGTGCGGTGCGGTGCGGAAGTTCCCTACCGAGTTAGCCGACGACCACGACACAATATGATCAAGCTCGAGTTCTCGCTCGCACCGACGTGTGAGTCCGAATACAAAAAACATACACCCGCCGTGTGTGAGAGCCATCCCCCTGCCACTCCTCCTCCGCCCTTAATCTCCTCTCTGTCCATGCTGTCTGTCATGCCACCACCGCAACAACCGTCGCTCGTACCGCTCCACAACCTTGCACACTAAATCGTTCCCCGTCCCCGTCCATCGCGCCGACCGCTCCACGATCATTTTTAGATCGCCAGAAAGATCTCCCAAGACATCTTTAGCGTCATAGATCGTGTACATTTCACCCGGCTCAAGAATCTCCATGTCTCCATGATTTTTCTGAGTCGGCGGGAGTCTTCCCCCTCTCAGACCAGGTCGTTCGTTTTTCGTCGGATATAATGTCCCATGTTCCAGTGGAAAGTAGTTGTCGATAACGCGGTGTTCTATTCCATACCCACGTGCAATCAGTTCGTTCTCGGCGTCATGAGACCACCCACCATCCTTTTTCGGATTCACTAATGTTGTTTGACAGAAGTCAAGATATTCATCCAGGGCCGCATCATCCAGATCGCACACAGACCTGCAGTACCGGAATCAATAAAACGATACCAATAACAGGCGTCATGACACACAGAGACACCCGGGAGCCAAATAAATTGTAATCGACACGGCTGTCCGCGTGATCGGCCTCCTTAACGGCCGCCAAGAACTCAGTCAGGGCTGGCAATGCACATCCGGCATCATCTGAGCCTCTGGGAAGTCTGTGACAGCGTCAATCTATGATGTACTATTATTTGCAAAAGGTGCCTGCCTCTGTTTCCCATCTAGGCCATACACGAGTTTGAGCACCACAATGGCAGTCGCGACCAATGAAATTTCAGGGGGAACATGATCGCACTTCTGACTGTCTTCGTCTCTTGTGGTATTGGATGGCGATGAACCTTGCAGAGATAACCCTAGAGTAAGCACCTTCCCGAGCTTCTTCGTCAGAACATATAGCATCGCTAAATGACAATTTCATCCGAAGTGACGCATTTGGATAAAAAGTATGCGTACGAGTGCCACAAAGGCATTCTTGCACAACACGCCAGAGGACGGGGGCAGCATTAAGTTCTGGGATGACGATGTCAAATGTTTCATAAAATCGTTTGGCAAGGCGAGATACAAGGCGGTGTAAAGGCACAGTTTTCGGCGCATGCTACGCATTGCAATAGCATTATTTAGCATTGGCGTGATTGATGAACGTAAGGTCGTACATGAGGAGACAATGCTTGAACAGCATGTTTCGTGAGGTGGCGTGTGAGAGATTGTGGTAAGGAGCGAACATGGTCGAGGTATGGAATCGAATGTAATTCAATGGCACTTGATGGGCGAGGATCAGCACCGTCTCAGATGCAATAACAATGGAGAGCCCTCCCACGTGGCTCACTTGATGAAATCCATATAGACGACCGGCAACCGAACGGTCCAGCACGCAAGGACGAGCAATGCGATCGTATTCTCAGGTCGGTCCGACCGGCTGACAAAGGGATTTTTGGACGATGAGTGTGTGTCGGTCCTGGCTTGGGGATCATCACTAGAAGATCCATCGTCTGATGAACTGACTTGGGAATTCTCTTCCAAGAGTACAGCGATTTCGGGGGCAAGCATCTCATCTTCGCTCGAAGAAGAAATTCCATCAGGGGCCGGCGCAGCGCGCTCCGGCGAATCCTCGTTCTCGGGTCTTGATCGGTCACGGTCCCTCTTTCCGACGCCCTCGGGCTCGCACTGATATCCTTCCAGCTCCCGGGTATAATGAAAAGGTTCCGCTGGCGGTGGGTTCGGGATGGTATTGAGATGGGCCACCCACAGGTCCCTGCAGATCGTCTGATACGATGAACATGCCCATAATACTGGCGAGTCCCAAGTGCCGACATACCTCGAATTCAGAAGGGAGATTCCAAAGTGCTCTCAGTGCTGACACTTGTTTCCGAAAGAGAAGCTGAAGGCACTGATAATAATGAAAGCGGGCTCTGTCCCCATGGTAGACTAGATCGGTCAGCATGCACCGCGCACACAGTGAGGGTCGCGTACGTCTCGGATCCGCTTTGCTTGCCTTTCCTTTCTTCTTTCGGTTGGACTTGAGAGTACGTTTCCTCATCGCATGCGTGCCAACGTCGTCTGCTTCTTCGGACTCGTTGATGTAATGCTACGAGTTGACGTTGAATAGGTGCGCGATTGACCTAGCCCTGCTAAAGATGCTCACCTGGAGGACATGACCCTCGCTACAAGTGACTAGGCCAACGGCGTTCTTCCTCCATTGCCTGGACCCACATATCAGACATTTCTTGCGGGGTGCCATCATTGAGTGGAGTAAGTTGGACCTTTCCAACTTTTCACACGCCGGTACCGCTCAACCCGCCAACGAGGTACGTCCATCGTAGCGCTCTCAGTGTCAAGCCGCTCTCTCATACTCCGGGAGCTGCAGTTATCGCCATGGCTAGCACCCCCAGAGCACTCCGAAATCGAAAACCTTGTTTTCGACTTGTCCAGACACCCAACTGTGTCACTCACACTACACGCGCTCCCTGAAGATCTCACTGAGGGACGTCGAGCCGTCCTCAACGATCTCGAGCGGTATCGCCAGGTCCCTTACAGCCAGCTCGTCCGTTCACTATTCCGCACCCTCCTGGATGATAACAAAATAGTAGAAATATGCATGGGGTCGAAAGACGACGGGACGACAAACAATGGACCGACTTTGTCACCAAGCCATCCGAAAACATATTTACGGAACCTTAGGTTTTTCGCCCACTTGATTCGATCAGCAAACATGTTTTCGAGCAAGTGCCTGAATCCTCATTTTGTTTTGTCACAGCGCTGTCTGAAATGCTGCTCTCAACTCGCGATAACACATCCCGCCCTGACGCATTCATCAGACTGAAAAAATTGTACATTGGCAACAAGGCACACTGGTTCGACATTGTCATCCCTTTCGAATCCAAGAAGTCGGAGTCGAAGGATGACACGCATGATGTACGTCGCGATCACTTCGCTTGGATTGACCTGACGACCTCTGCTCCATTAGAACGAATGAAAGATAATTTAGAGCCTACACAATGTCATGCGAGAGGATCTGCTTTGCCTTGGGAATCATGGTCGAGGATATGAATTTGAGAATCTGGCACCACAGTCGCTCTCTGCTTTCAGTCTCGGACCCTATCGACTTCACTACAGTATGGTGTTTAGTTGTGTCATGTGGTAGTTTTCTCATGGTGATTATCTAGGAAATCAACCTGGTGATCTCCCTCTTTTACTCAATTGCGCAACAGACAGAAGTGGACGTCGGGTGGGATTCAACAGCACAAGCTCGATGGGCAATACATGTTCACGATCGGCGGTAAACATTATACCAAGGACTTGTCAAGCATGTTCTCGAGCGCGCTCGTTTTCAGTTCTTGTCAACTATGTTGTCGAGAGTTGTATTGCAATTTCACTGTTTTCATGTATCCTTATTCAAAGGGTTGTGGCGCGCTACATTATGTAATACTCAAACCCGCGTCGTGTCACGCTGTCACAATTTGCACCTTGTCTCGGATTTTCATCGATTCCCTATAGACTTATTACTTTATAGACTCGCGACAAATGAGGCTTTTCCTCATTGTTGCCTTGCTGGCGTCGCTGGCGACACTCGTCTTTGCGTGAGTCGCATCTTTGTCGGATGTCACGGCCGACTGACCAAAGCGGCCTGTGTACATCAGGTGGACGAAGGTGAGTAGGAAGTGCCTGGTTGTCAGCTACTCTTATTCCAGCATCCATCTCAGGAAGACCATGAAATTTTTGATATCGTCAGCGCTTTAGAGACATCCGAAGGTCCGTCTCACAAGTAGGCACTGCCTGGACGCTGAAATGAGCAAGCGCGTGGTCGCTGCGGTCCATTCAGGCAAGGGCATCACATTTTACTCCTGGTTAGATGTCCTTTCAACGGCTACTCTCACGGAGATCAACAAAGCATACCGAAAGAAAAGCATGCAGCTCCAGTCGGTCCTCTCTTTTGAGGAATTTCGTGCACAACGCCTAATGATATTACACAGTCCTGACAAGAATCCGGGTGTAAAGGGTATCCAAGAACGGTTTGCAAGGTTGGGTGTCGTCGCCAATATACTGAGAAATCCCGAGGGTCGCAAGCGGTTCGTGTGGTCGGCCCAATGCGCAGTAACGTAGTTAATGTTGAGTACAAGGTACGACTTTTTCTACAAGAACGGCGTGCCACGATGGAGGGGCACAGGATACTATTACGCGAGGTTCCGGCCGGGTCTTCTGGTGAGTACATCATTGTGCTGTAATCAGTGCTAGCTTGACGGCGGGGTTTCAGATGGTGTTGGTGTTCTTGGTGGTTTTGACAAGCGGGCTGCAGTACCTGGTGCAGACAGTAAACTACAAACGGGACCTAGAAAAGTTACGCCAGACGTTGCATGACGCAAGACTGGCGGCATGGGGACCAAAGATGATGCCAGTGGAAGGAAGGCGGAAGGTATGTGCCTTTCAGGAGAGAGTGGCGGTACTTAGGGGTGCCATTGCAGGTCAAAGTGAACCTCGGTGGTGGACCACGGACCGACGAAGAGGGCAATGTGATGCCAGGAAGGATGGTTGACATCATGGTTGATGGCAACGGAGTTTATATTGTAAGTCGGCCGACGTTACCAGGGGCATATTGACGGATGCATACGTTATCAGTGCGATGGAGCTGAGATGCATTTACTAGACGAGTCATCGGTGACGCCACCCGCTATATCGAGGACCTGGTTTGTATCCCTGGTGAGCGGATTTGTGGGGAAGAAGCTGCCGAGCGAGGAAGCGCTAGTGGAAGGGAGTGAGGAAGGGAGTGAGTCCGGCGAAGCTGGCCCAGCGACGCCGGCCCGGGGAGGAACCACGCGGCCTGCACCTGCAGTCAAGGCGGGTGGCCGGCGACGGAAGGCGGGACGGACGAAAGCGGGGAAATAGTAATTATTTACTTTTTCTTTCTCATGGCTGAATTGATCAATCGGGACCC
>QFES01004384.1:0-17077 GCA_003316375.1 Tylopilus plumbeoviolaceoides
GATCAGAAATAGAAGGTACATGCCCTCATCCTCAGCCGCCTGTATGACTTTTGAGTTGCACATGGGGCGTTGATTGTGGCGTTGCGGTGTCGTCTTCACCACCGCAATGCCTTCCTGTGATGCGTCATGATAACGCAGCGCCAAACTGAGGTCCGGCTGCCAGTTATCTTCCCGGTTATCTGGCTGTCAGGGTCACAAGGCCAGTGCTAGCACGATTGCATTGGCACGCCGCTGCGGCGAGCAAGGGCATTCCGAGGACGTGATGACACCCACAACTGCGGCGACTCCGCCCAGCCTGAGCCTCGGTGAATGAGAGTCAAAGTTGGTTCAAGGGTCTATGCGCAGATAAAGACCCTCAGTGTGCAACTGTCGACGAGTCAATTTTGCTCCACAAACGCGTTTTCGTGCCACTCACAGCGACATTGGACGTGCCACGGCCACGCCGGCGGTCGTGGTCAGTGTGACGCAGGGTAACGTAAGCCTCGGATTCTCTCCGGGCCGTCTTGTGACCGTCGGCGACGGGGTTGCGAGTGGGTTTCTTCCATGTGCATGAGGCATGCTCGCATAAAAATACCTCCCGAGGCAAAGTTTCATCTGTTCCTTTTCTTCGCCTGAAAAGCAGAAGACGCCCTTCCAGACAAGTTGCTCTCGCTTAATGTTGACAGCTTCACTCGACAGCTTCACGCTGCAGCCGTCCATCCATTTTGCCGCGCCACGGGGTCAGCTGCGTTGCCAGTTCGCGGAAGTCGAGTTCACGTTCATCTCCGTGGTCTGGACACGCAGCTTCCGAGTCACTGGAACCCACACTTTAATTATAGATCACATGGATTAAAAGACCCAGACTCCGAGCCGTCGCGCGTTTTCGTTTTAGGAGAGCGAACAGCCTACCTTGTCACACATGTGCATCTAGAGGCCGTGTTGCGCCGTCCGATATGTTCGGCGGCCGACCCATGATGGGTATGACTTGGAGGTCGGCGATGATTGCCAAGTAGACACGTGGGCACGTTCTCAAGGCTCTCTTGGGTTCAACCCTCCTGCTCCGAGTCATTTGTGCGTCTTCTCGTTTCGGCCATCACGTCCGAGATACCATTCGGACAGTGATAAGGCACATACATTTCGCATCATACCAAATGACATACATGCCGTGGATCGCAACGTGGTCGCTTTCGTCTGGTTCAATGCGACGGACTGCCCAGAGACCTGTGCCCAAACGTCGTTGGAACTCGATTCGTTACGGTCTCGTGCGGCGTGCGCCTACTAGTATGTTTACTGCTTCCGGGTCGGCCAGACACGATAGCCAGGCAATCAAAGATACGATCAGAAGAGATAAACTCGCCTGTGCAACGAGGACGATCTTTTCCCCTGGTGTGTCACACCTGCCAGCCGATGGCGATGGTCTACGAGTAGCCCAGGCATTTCCGTAATCACCGATACCATCGCGCTTCACAAGCCCAAACTTCAGCTTCAGGCCTCATTGCAAAGATGACTCCTTTGCCAAGCATCTCAATCACGTCGCCATGATCGGACCTCGGGGGTCATGTGTTCAGGAAGGATCTTGGGGGCGCAAGACCTCGAGGCGTCACACCACGCGCGCGAATCCCTCAAAACCCACTACTTTCCCTTCCCCTCGTACCCCGCGTTTCCGTTTTGGATCAGACACGCGTGTCTTCCCCGATCAGGGTCCTTGGACACGTTGAGGCGTTGAGTAATCGGACGTCCGGTTTAGAGGAAGGAATGGTTCCCATTGAAGAGGGTTTGAAAACGTCCCTGTGCCCTCGTGATGATGATCGGGCTTTGTGGTGGGACGGATCGTCCATCGTTGTTCACGACAAGACCTACTAGGGTATCCCAGCACCATCGCTCCATTTAGTAGCAGCTCCGTGAACGCACCTTGTCGGCCGAGAGACTGCATTTGATACGCTATGCGGGGGCCCATCAGTTCTTCGCCCCCACACTGGGCCCCGACTGGTAAACTGGACACCGATTTCCGAGAGCCAGCTCCAGCGAGGGAGGCGCTGGCGCTCTTGGTCCGATCTGTGACGATGCATGACGATGGTGGGGCAATAACATGCGTACGTGGAGTGGCCCGCATATCCATTGTATACTTTAAACATGCCACCCTTACCTCGTTTAGAGTCTCCCGCTCCACTCATCTCTCGTATATACCGTGGTATTCGCACCGGACTGCCATACCTGGGTAGACGTGGCCCAGGGAAGGAGACCATGCGCGGAGTGGAAATGGAAATTGGACAAATTGGACTGGTGCGCCGGAAACACGAGCGCGCAAACTCAACTCCGCATGTCGAAACGTTAACTGTGTGTCGGGGATGAATAGATGGATCCGAGCCATCGGGAACCAATTTATGACTCTCAAACGAGTTTCGGATGCCAGAGTGGGAATCAAAGTGTTAGAGACGATGCTTGTCTAATAGGCGCACGAGCTTGAATGGAGATGGTCGCATGTCAAATTGCCAAAGAAGCGTGATAGAGTACAGCATTGCTAGCGTACAATTACAATTTGCGAAAGCCCGACTACCCCATCGGTCGTGTTCGTCAGATCAAAGCAGAGAGCACCACGCTATCGCATGCCATATTTTCTTTTGAGGGCAGCCCACGAGAGAGCTGCTGTTCGATATGATGTGACGAATTGGTTCATATCGTGTTCTGGAACACGATTGATGTCGAGTCGATTCCAGTATCGACAGATGGTGTAAACGATATCGTTTGCGTCGCGGTCAGAGCCGCGTCTGTACCTGTTTGGTCAGCTGATCCTGTTCCGCGTACGTAAGAACACGGGGACTTGCATCGCCCAAGCTTTGAGTTTGTCTCGGACAAACTCTGAGAGAGTCAAAAAGGGTATTCCTTTGACATTCATGGTCGTGGAGGTGTCCAACCGTCGAGGACCGTGCTCGCCTGCTGGCAAGATTTCGATCTGGCGGTATATGCGAGTGGATGAGCACGGTGCGCGAACAATACAACACGAGCTGACCTCGATAGCAGGTATGAGACGTCGATAGGTGGCATGTAGGCTGTGTAAGAGCGTGTTACAAAGCGTAGGGACGCGAGCGAAGCTGAAACGGACGTACCGGTTGCTCCATGGAGAGTGTGTGGTCGTGAAATAGTCGCTGTTTGCGACTGCCTGACGGACGCGACGGAAAGGGTGTGAGGAGCCGCCCTCTACGATGCAGTAGATCTCCTGTGGAGAAAGATGAGAGAGCGATGGGAGTGGAATGCAGGAGAGACCGACATCGCAACGAGGGCTGTCAGACATGACAGCGGTGAGGACGCTGCCATGGAAGGCATGGGGTATGGCGTGGATGCTGAGGAGCTGAGAGAGGGCCATGGCGGCTTCGAGGAGGCGTCTAGTTTCTGATGACATGATGGGAAGGGAGGGGGAGTGAGGAGGGGAGGAGGAGCGCCAGCCATGGCAAGATAAAGTGTTTGGGAAAGATCGTATAGAGTGTTGTAATTAGTTCCGTGAGGGACGAGCGAAGTCAAGCTCTGATCCAAGCTCGGACTTGTCCGATCACTAAACGACCCCCGTGGGGATTACCATATTAGGGATGGCAACCCCTCTGGTTTCAACGTATCAAATCAGGTAATTCGGTCAAAATTATTTTCTGTCCTTTTCCATGCTCCGCAATGTAATGTCCATCCCCCCCCGCGCCCTCGTCTTCACCCGCCGTCTCACTTGGAACGTCTTGTTCAAACATGCTCCCGCTCAGCGTCCCCACAACAGCGAGGAGGACGCAAAGGCTACCATCCTCGAAAATGTCATGAAGAGCAGACTCCCGTCGGATCTCATGCTGCGCTGTACGTTGGCCCACCATCCCCCGCGTCTTCACCACCAACGTTCGTAATACTTCCTAGGCACCATCATAGACGAACAAGGTCTCGCGTTTTTCCGCGTCCGCCACCGTCCGTGCTCCTTTGCTTACGACGTAATCGCTTCGCCCCAGGTGCGGTCAAGAGCATTTCAGGACAGTTCAAGAGGTCGGATTTATGCAATGAACACCGTTTAAACGTAAGTATGTCAAGCTACAATTCACTTGAGAACGTCATGCTCCATCACCGCTGACGTTTATTATATCATCTAGCCCCGTGACCTCCGCAAAATAGATTCACGTATACCAAACTTGGTTCCCACCATTCTCATCCGTAAAGAAGCCATCCTGGTCAGCTTCACAGCGATCGCCTCCCATCCTCTCGCTCATCTTCACCAGCTCAATATATTACATATCCGCGCCCTCGTCAAGGCCGATACTATCGTTCTCTTCGATACGTATGGTTCAAACGACTCCAGACTTCACTCCGTGTTTCTTTACCACCTCGAGGTACGACATTAGTGCGGCGATTCTTCCCTTTAGCAGCTTAGCTTCTCTACAGCACAATCTCAAGGCCCGTAGTAGCGGTGCTCCTTACGAATTCAGGTGCGTAATAGCCTTCCAACCTACAACCTTGCTCCATCTGCTTTAATATATATCAGAGCGATAGAGTCCATCCTTCTCTCCGTTCTAAGCGCACTCGAAGCCGAGATGGTCTTTATCCGTAACCTTGTTGGAGGACTCCTGGCCGAGCTCGAGGACGATATCAATCACGATAAGTTCAAACGACTTCTTCATTACTCCAGGCGTCTCGCTTCTTTTAAGAATCGCGCAACTTTGGTATAACTTTTTGGCTGACATCCCCTATCCCTGCCATTCACTATCATATCTAGGTTCAGGAAGCTCTAGAAGAAGTTCTCGAACAGGGTTCGTCTTGATCATCGTTGGTGCCACGTCCCTAATATTACGTATAGATGAGGACTTGAATGCGATGTACCTTACGGATAAGAAAAATGGCACTCCTCGTGACATGCACGAGCATGATGAGCTAGAGGTGTTACTAGAGTTCTTTTCCAAGCAGGTCGAGGAAATAGTAAACGAAGCCGAAAATATCGAGGTGCGTTCAACACCCAGAGCTGGTTCCAAATCACAACTGATTGACGTGGCAAAGGCGAACGTCCAATCTACTCAGGAGATCGTAGAACTCATTTTAGACTCAAATCGCAATGCGCTGCTGGCTTTGGACCTAAAAGTTTGCACTTGATCTCACAAATACAATTCAGCTCACTTAGAATTTATTAGGTTTCTATCGGGACCATGGGTCTTGGATCGGGAGCCCTCGTTGCTGGTCTTTTTGGAATGAATGTATGTGAATGTCATCCGATAGTTGCCCTTTCTGTTTCAGGCTAATCCACTCAATATCAAATTTGTAAAGTTACAAAGCCACATGGAGGATATGCCTTACGCATTCGCTGCGATGTCAGTTGCCTCATCGGCCATAGCGGCGCTAGTTGCTTGGGCTGGTCTCTGGAGGTGAAAAAGCCGCTTATCTATAGCATCCGTTTCATCTATTCATGTTCACCCCTTCTCCCAGACTCGCCAAGATACGCAAAGTTGGCTTGACGAGCCCACATACGAGTAAGGCTGGTACCGCCGATACCAAACCGCGCACGCCTTGGATACCTTTACCCTTGCGCCGCCGAAACCCCGATGGCTGGTCGTGAGAATCGCTCGCGATTTGCCGGCATCCAAATCTCGATTCTGCGCTTCGGCTCCCTCTTATCGTGCTCGGTTGCTACTTCTCGTGTGCTCCAACTCTTGACTACTGCCCAAGGATCAGTGCGACCGCATATAATTTGTACCGACCTTGATCCTACCTCCGTGTACGTTACAGTATACACATCATTATTCGTCCTTTTTATCTAGATCCCCTTTCGTGCCAGCTCAGATGTGCAGAGAGGAGGCGATAGAAGGACAGTCGGAATACGCCGACAACTCGTCTGTCAGGTATTCATTCGTTCTCTTGAGCGTCGAAAGCGCTCAGCCAACGATGGGACGAACGGACATCTCCGTCTCGCAGTCTCTCGGCACAGCTAATTCCTCTCGCGACTTTGAATTGGTTGCCAAGTTTCAACCAGGTCAAGCAACCAATATGTACACGAAATAATACGTGGATGAGCCATGTTGTGGGGTGCAACAAAAAAAAAGTATTCCAGAAGTCCAGCGGAGATCTGCGACTCGGATCTCTCTGACAGTAGCTGTCTATGACAGGCAATGCTAAGCGCCATACTCGCTTCGGTACTTTGCGTCCCAACCTGATAGACATTCTCACCAGCTTTGCCGCATCTCCAATTCGTGAAACTACGCGATCTTGCTGTCGGAATGTCTCCGTGGCGAAACAAAGGCAACGCCTCGGCAGCCAGATCCATGTCCTCCGTGTTCTCATTGTTTTCTTTTCTCCTGAAAACCTAACCCTAATCGTACATATGTAGCACCCGGTCTCGGACGGTGTGATGGTACCTAGCAATTAATCAACCCGGTCTTCCACTTTTCAACGACAGAGGAAGAAAGAGGTATTATTGCTGAACGTTGGACACGCCACCCGCCGTATGTTTCCGAACGTACACTGCAATAAGCACCTGAAAGCGTTCACCCAGAAACGTTACCCCTCTTCTTTTCTTGGACATGATGGTCCCACCGGGAGACCCTGTACAGCCCCGTCGATCCCGACAAAAACGATGCATGGGATCCTAGTCGGGCATAAATATATGGCAGTCACTCAGGTACATCAGGTCCCCGAAACTGACGCGACACAAGGGTTGTCCTCGGGCCACGCCCGTAGGTGGGCTCGACGACGCAGGGTCAACGCATGGAGGATAGATATCTCCGTCCATTCCGTTCGAGCGTCCGCTGCAACGCCCCAAAACAAAACATGGCCAGGATTCCTAATTGCTCTCTTACCGCTTCCGAGCACACATCGCCTCACCGTGTGCACGTTTTAGTGCGACTGAACGTTGTTACATGCTTGCGGGTGCGATCGTCGTACGCACCTCTTCCGTGTGTGTTTTGTTTTTTTGTTTTTGTTTTTCCTCTGCGCCGTCTTCCTGGTGGCATCGTCGTTGTTCCCCGCGGATTTCCATGTGCTTGAGTAGTAAGTGATCCGAACGTCGTCGTAGTTGCATATGACCGCGGCTCCTGACTCAGCCCAATCCTATCCTTCCACCTCCCGGCGTGGCGCATGTCGTCCGTATGGTCGACATCGCGGACAGACACACGTTGGTCGTGCGTATCATGTCGACAAAAGGGGAAGAGAGTTGGACGAGCGAGTCGGAGCGCGTCCAGACGAGATCGTGCGTTGGGTTCGTCCCAGCCAACGTGACCTTGTTGTGCACGCATCGGAGGCTGACCCACGTCGATGGGTGTCCCCCCTCCGGGGCGCAGTTTTGAAATTCATCGGACGCAATGGGTTCCTTTCCGCAAGGTCCCTATCGCTCTCGCGCAGAATACACGCAGAGGGAGGGGGCAGTAGAGATGTGCAAAAACAGAAGACTTGCACGACGAAGCGGAGGCTCGAATTTGAAAACGCGGAGCGAGAGCGTGCAGATGACTGTAACCGAAGAGAGATAACAATCGCAGCGAGCTCGCATCCGTGGGAGGGCGCGATGTTATCATGGGAGGGCGATTGATCGACGATTATACGGTTACAGCCATATACGCTCTAGTAGCGTACTGTCCAGGTACATCTATCTGGAAGAACAGCGCAACGCGCCCATAGGACCACGAAATAGTAAACGCGGCGCAATTGACGCGACATCATCACGTGGATCCCGCGCACTATGCCTAGACTCCAGGGGATAAAAAAAAGTGCCAAACATGGGAGCCAAGGGATGAGGTCGATAAGCTACATCAAGGTATAGAAATAGATATCTATGTCCACGTATTACTGGATCAGCGCGTGGTTTGGGCATGTATCAAGGTGCGGTGTGTAGACCATGGTCGGGAGCATCGTTGTTCCGACAGGCGGACCCGTATTTCTTCACCTTGGATCTACAAGCACGTCACGACAGGCTGTGAACCAGAGATAGCTTAAAACACAGTGAACGCCCCCAACGAGGAAAGACGGTATCAGACGGCACCGAAACGAAAGAGGAAACGCCAACAAAAAAAGGCCAAAGTTCACCAAGGTTGGATCCAAGACAAAAGGGCGTAGCCCACTTTTCAGTCGTGTTGCGGTGGGGGTACATCTGGGATCAAATAGTGCACAGGACGGCCATCCCAAAGGCTCGTCTTGGACGTCGAGTCCGATGCAGTCCCGTGCGAACCCGTTCCCAATCCTGTCCCGTGCGATTGCGAAGACTCGGCTCCCACCGTGAGCGTGGATACGGTGTCTGCATTCTTGTCTTCGAGAAGTATCGAGGAATTGTATTGTGGCACAGGTTTTCGGGATGTACGTCGTGCCATCGCTGAGACTGCGCCGGCCGAAATAGAGCGGTTGACGGGTGTGAGTGTCAGGGGCGTGAGAGGGTACTCTTCTTTGGGTTGGGCAGGTGTGGGAGAATGAGGAACTCGGGAAAGGGTTGGAGATGGTAAGGTGGGCATCGAAAGCCGTCCGCTGCGACGTCGGCCGGAGGTTTCCATAGAGGACCGGATGCGCTGCGCTTGCTGCTCGAGACTTTGATTGGATGTGCGTATAGAGGGGATACGGGATCGGAAGCTTTCGCTTGCAGTGGAGGAGGTCGGAGTCTGTACAGTGTACGTCGAGATACGATGGTCGTAATGAACCGGTGTGCTGAGAACGTCGAACGGACTCATTCCAGAAGAGGAGGCGGGTGAGACAAGCTTTTCCTCGCTCACGACGATGGCGTCCTCGTCTGAACCACCAGACGTGGTCGTTACAGACGCCCTTGCTCCAGGAAGAAGGATAGCCCCCGTCGACCCTGCGTGAGCATGGAAAGGGTTACCGTTGAGTGGAGTTCCGATGCTTCGCGGTCGAATGCTCGAGGTGGTAGATTTCAGTGATCCCCAGGTCCGATCGTGCTTTCTACCTCGTTCAATGAACAACCGTTTTCGCCTCCGTGACCACAACCACAGCCCCGCAAATATGGCTAGTGCAACGGCCAGGGATGCCCCAACAATGCCCCCCACCACACTACCCATGTTCGATGTAGAGCCCACCGAAGTCGTGAGGACGCTCGCGCTGGGAGAGGCCGTGGATGTGGATGTGGATGTGAATGAAGCTTGAGGCGATGTGGCAGCCAAACAGGAGACATCCGTTCCGTTAGCAATGAAGAACGGTAAAGAGTTGTTCTTCACATTCGGCTCGGAGAGCACTAGACCCTGTATCTCGTACCAACCCTGCGTGACATTGACAGAGGGCCACGTCCAAGACGGTACAGAGGTATCGGTGTCCACCAGTTGCTGCTGAAGCGTGCTGTTGACCGTGTTCTGCCTTGCCTTGATGTGCAGCAAGGCGTCATATTGAGGTACGCCGATATTGGTAATTGAGAGGAATAAAGGAGCCTGCTGTTGACCGGTGTAATGCCACGAAATTAAACCGGAGGTGCACGTTGTCATGGTCTGAACCGTAAAATCGAGGATGCCTGGAGAAGGTGCCGGTGAAGGCTGAGGCATGCTTGATGACGGTTGAGGGTCTGGTGTTGCAGATGGCGACAACGACGACGACGGGATATCCGACGAGGGGGTATCCGATGGCGAGGGTGTAGGTGAGTCGTTGGAAGACGAAGGTATTGTTGTAGAAGGCGTTGTTTGGATACTAGACTCTGGGCCGGGATCCATAGAGAGAAGGCTGGTTATGGGTCCCCCCTGGCGTGCCTCATGTGTGCGGGGAGGCTCTGTGGCTGAGATCAATGTGGCGAGGTAAACACAGGCGTAAACCGGCAGAAGGGAGACCCTTGGTAACGTCATGTCGCCTCCTGAGAAAAGAAGACAGCTGTGAGCTCTCGACCAGAAGAAAAAGAAGAAGGACCATTTACCAGATTACCTGTTGGGCGACGTGGACGTGGCAGCCCGTCTATCCGTCTCTGCGTCGAGAAAGAGACTTGATGTGACAGAGAAGTGGCTTAGGCTACCGTGACGGCCCTACAGAACTCGACGGGCGAACGGGGAGGATGGAAGCTTGGGAGAGAGATGTTTTACAACAATAGCCATTTGGGTGTGCATGGATGGCTGAATCACCACGGTGCATGACGACCCCGATCATGTATTGCCGAGAGTCGAGATGACTTGGAAGTTGGCCATACGCTCGTTTGATAGATGATACACTGCCAGTGGCGATCACCCGACAGCGATTGTACTACGGTGATAAGGTGTGGATAACGATTCATCTGCGCCGGTCGAAGGAGAGCTTCACGGGAACTCTAGATCTGTGGACCATGTGCCTCTGCTCTTTTTTTATCACAGTATCATGCCAACGGTGTAAAGTTCGCGCTATCATGCACTTGGGGAAGCCAAATGTTGCCTGGTTCAATGGTCTAGTGGTTATGATTTCTGTCTTACACACAGAAGGTCCTGAGTTCGACCCTCAGTTGAGCCATAAATTTTTAAATTTGCCTCTACCCTTTTTCTGGTGGCGGGTTATATTGAAGTGCTTGCCAGTGAGCAAAGCCATGGCTTGATCTTTGATTCAAGGCATGCTGACGTTCCGTCTAGTCTTTCATCGGATCAAAAGTTGACACAGTTGCATTTCCATAAAGAGCTGGTGCAGGCAAGGTGCTACGACGTTATCCATTCATCCGAAACATAATATTGAACCCCTCATTTATTCCGCCCATCGGAGCAACTCCAAACCAGCGACAGCGGCAACATCGTTTATCCTTATCTGGAACCATCAGTGGTCACGCGCAGTGTGGTGCCGACCGTACCGGACACGTCTCCACGTCCTTGGGCAGTGACGGCGCAATCTGGCACCCCGTCGAACCGGAAAGCAATTCAGAGTTGGCACACCAAGCTCCGGCCGGTGTACGACACAGCCTTGTTCAGGATGCCCCTGCTGTGTGTTGGGTGCGAAATGAAAGGACCTAGGCCCAACTTGGGGATCAGGTGATAATGCCAGCGATGGCGTCGCAGGTCCCAGGGGGCGGCGGCGAAACTCTAGCATTTGACTATTTGAAAATCGCAGCACAAGACGATGACGCCAACATGGGCGGTGGAGTGCCGCCAACGTCCGATGGATCGCCCCCTGGTTTCTTTTCGGGGCGTCCTTGCCGTCATGGATCTGAGTTCCATGAACGTCCGGAGTAAGAGCCGTCATGTGCCGCATCTGCATGTGAACACTTGCGATAGCGCAATGGGGAATTTTCGTTGGTAGGGATGCGGGATTTAGCCATGACTTCGATGCAAGGCTGCGGTACTTGTAAACCCAAAATGACAAGGTTCTGTGGAGAACATGTAAGAGATGTTGGCCCGGTTTCCAGGAGAACCGCAAACCATATACTTATATACTCTCGACCTTCGCGATATTTGAGGTCGGATACCATCTGCACGGTCAACAAAAAGTGAATTTCTCACTCGAGTCTGTCTAGATGTCGATTCGTCGAGCTGAGGTTTTTTCAAAGACTGTCTGCTCAAGGTCGGACCTGGTCCATCGCGAGAAAAGCATCGATTCAGTGACTGTAAATAGTATAGGGATATCATCGAAGATGGGCACGTGACATTAGATCCAGCAGCGGATTGATCATGAGCATCTAGGCCGGCGAAGGATCGCGAATGTCCAAGAAAGAGGGCATTAAAAAAAAGAAAGTCATTACCAGCCGGGAATGGCAGTCCATCGCTTCAGCGTGCTCTATACGGTATCGGCAGCGCATTCCCGGAGCTCCTCTTCTACAGCCTTGCGACCTTCCTCCGTAAGCGTGGGTATGCCAGTGACCCAATCTGGGTCAAAATACGCGGGTATAAACCTAAACGTCGTGTCAGCTCGTGCTCAAGATCCAATCCAGGCATTCGCCGACTCACACTTCGCCTTTCCGTTTCCGTTCGCTCGCCTCGTCACGCTGCCTCTGTTCAAGAAGGAGCTTGTGCTTTGTCGCATCCGAGTATTCCTTGCTAAGGAGATTGCTCGTGACGTGCTCCCAAAACTTGCGACTTTCCTTGGGGAGCTGCTTCTTGAGGGGGCGCACGACCTTGGGGATGACGAAAATTTTTTCGAGGTCGATCAATGTATGGAACTCTGCCATCGACGCCACAGACACGCTAGAACCTAACGGGTTACGTCGCCAGCGGATATGGTTTCGCCAGCAGCCATCGAGGACGGCGACGACGCGAGATTGAGGGACGTGCTTAACCTTTGTCCACTCCTCGTGTTCTGTCGAATCTTCGTCGTACGTGTGGATCACACCTTCGATGAGGAACTGGGCCCGCCCGAGCCATGACTGTTCACCACTAAATTAGGAACCTGTTCTTCAATCAAGCGATCAACGAACCTCTTCCTTGTACTCTATCACTGCACGGTAATTTTCTTTCCCCTTGCCGCCAGTGCAGGTAATGATCGTCGAATCTGCGATCGTGACATAGAAGCTGGCTCTCAGAATTCCATTGATATTCGCAACGGGGTGCGATATGTGGTATTTCTCGCCTTCACCTGGACCACCGGTGATGTTGATAAAAATGCCCTTGTTGTACGACCCTGGCGTGACGCGCACCGATGTTCCTGAGATCCTGGCCGAGAGCTGGTCGACGCCCCGCACGTCGATAAAGCGAGAAGGACAGTGGGCATAGAAGGCCGATGCAGGGGGGTGATGCGAGACTTGTTCGGTGAGAAACACCACACGGATCTGCTCGTTTTCTGGACCACCCGCGCCGAGGGAGAGATTAGACATGTGACCAGCAAGGTCGATGTTAGAGGCTGGTTGAGGGGAAGTGGGAGCAGTCGAGGGGCTAGCTTTGGTCTTAGAGAGGAGGCTGAGACCACTTCGACCGCTCTTGGAGCTAAGTTCGCTGCGTCCACTCTTTATACTCAGAGTCTCGGCTGGCAATGCAGTAGTCGATGTTTGTGGCGAAGGTGTTTGTGTCGTATGCGTTCCGAGTACCGGAGGCTTCGTTGGTTCAGAAGAATATCGGACAGGGGGAACGTCCCAATGTGCACGGAAGTGTTCTCCGAGGACGGAGTTGTATGGCTTGCACACTTTCCCATGCTACACGGGCATGTCAGAGGACAAGTATCACACGACAGTATTCGCTTACGATAAATTTGAGGTCTTTGGTGAACGTAAACCGCAGGACAGCAAGCATGCGCTCAAAAGCATCGTCCGAATCATTGATGCTGTTGTGGAACCACATGAGTCAATGAGCGCTTGACATGGAATCACGACGTACGCTGCGAATACATCAGGCCGATCGAGGTACTGCCAATACTCCAGGTTTGGCATCGGTTCAAGCAAGGAAGCTGGTAGCGACAAGCGCCTAAGATGGAATAACAGGTCAGTGGCTCAGTGGCTGAGTCGATAATGGATGCGCAGCACGCACATCGCAGCAATGTCTTTCACACCGAGACTCCTCTTTACGAGCTGTAAAATCATCCTGAGCTTGCCACCTTCGCCGGTTTCAGCTGTCTCGTCCGGAACCGAGATGGGTAGGCCTGGTGCATCCTCGTCGAAGACGGCGTTGGGTTCGTGTGTCGGCGCGACAGCGTCCTTGTTGTCAGCCATGGGGGTACTTGCTGGATCGTCAATCAAAAAGTAGGTTGAAGAAGGGAAATGAAGGATGAAGAACGTGCTGGTAGTTGCGCAAAGCTGTGGTGTTGTATCGCTTGGCTCCACGTGCAGTTTACCCAAATCAGGTAATTGTCCTCGCTGCCTGCACTGGCATCAGTACGTACTAGTACGGTAGTACTGCGCATCGGGCATCTGGGTTGCCCGAGCACCGAGCACCTGGGCGAATTGAGAGTTGAATGCGTCAGCCCATCTTCCGTGATGAGGACAGACTCGGTTCCAGTGCATGCGTTTCCCTACAACCCCCGTCAACACCGGTCAAGCAAATGCTAGTGGGTCAGCAATCCCTTCAATGAATAGAATTGGTCACTCGAATAGGTATGTAATCTATCGTGTAGTGTGGCCAAACCTATTGAAGAAGCAGGCTAACGATACCAACTTTCAGATTATCCAAAACGCATGTTTGGTGAAAGCTGTGTATCGTAACCGCGTTGGTCCTGCCAGATCTCGATCAGCGTCCACGCGCCGCACCAACCACTGTATTGCAGCACGTTGGGTCCGCTAGGATGGGTAGGGTATAACTTTGTCCATATGCACTGGCAGACCATTGAACGTACCTATCAGTCTCTCGGCTGCTCTCTCAGGCAGAAGTGTCGTCCAGCCGGTTTGAAGAAACAAGCGAGACAAGTTACATTGACAAGGCAATTGACCTAGACCGCCAAGCCCTGGCGCTTTCCCCACCGGGCCACAACAAGCGAGCAGTTGCATTGAATTCCCTTGGAACCCATCTTTTCTCTCGATACGAGCAGCTCGGTGGGATACAGGATCTTCAGGAAGGCATCATCCTCTATTGCGAAGCACTTGAGCTTCATCCGAGAGCACACCCAGAACGCTCCACATCTTTGTCCAACCTTGCCGCTGGTCTCTCGATTCGGTACAACCGCCTCGGTGGCGTACAGGATCTCGAGGAGGCCATCATCCTCAATCGGGAAGTACTTGAGCTTCATCCGAAAGGACACCCAGATCGCTCCGCATCCTTGTCCAACCTTGCCGCTGACCTCTTGACTCGGTACGACCAGCTCGGTGGCATACAGGATCTCGAGGAGGCCGTCATCCTCGATCGGGAAGCACTTGAGCTTTGTCCGAAAGGACACTCAGGTCGCTCCATATGTTTGTCCAACCTTGCCATTCGTCTCTCGACTCGGTACGACCAGCTCGGTGGCATGCAGGATCTCGAGGAGGCCATTGTCCTCGATCGGGAAGCACTTGAGCTTCGTCCGAAAGGACACCCAGATCTCTCTGCAACTTTGTCCAACCTTGCCATTCATCTCTCAACTCGGTACGACCAGCTCGGTGGCATACAGGATCTTGAAGGGGCAATTGTCCTCGCTCGAGAGGCACTTGAGCTTTGTCCGACAGGACACCTACATCGCTCCATATGTTTATCCAACCTTGCCGCTCATCTCTGGACGAGGTACGACAAGCTCGGTGGCATGCAGGATCTCGAGGAGGCCATTGTCCTCGACCGAGAGGCACTTGAGCTTCGTCCGACAGGACACCTAGATCTCTCCGCAACTTTGTCCAACCTTGCCATTCATCTCTCGACTCGGTACGATCAGCTCGGTGACATGCAGGATCTCGAGGAGGCCATCATCCTTGATCGGGAAGCACTTGAGCTTCGTCCGAAAGGACGCCCAGATCGCTCCACATCCTTGTCCAACCTTGCTATTCGTCTCTCGACTCGGTACAAGCAGCTCGGTGGCATGCAGGATCTCGAGGAGGCAATCATCCTCGATCGAGAAGCACTTGAGCTTCGTCCGAAAGGACACCCAGACCGCTCCGCATCTTTGTCCAACCTTGCTGCTGATCTCTCAACTCGGTACGACCAGCTCGGTAGCATGCACTGGCAGGATCTCGAGGAGGCCATCATCCTCGATCGAGAAGCACTTGAGCTTCGTCAGAAAGGACACCCAGATCGCTCCACATCTTTGTCCAACCTTGCCATTCGTCTCTCGACTCGGTACGACCAGCTCGGTGGTATACAGGATCTCGAGGAGGCCATTATTCTCGATCGAGAAGCACTTGAGCTTCGTCCGAGAGGACACCCAGATCTCTCCGCAACTTTGTCCAACCTTGCCATTCATCTCTCGACTCGGTACGATCAGCTCGGTGGCATGCAGGATCTCGAGGAGGCCATCATCCTTGATCGGGAAGCACTCGAGCTTCGTCCGAAGGGACGCCCAGATCGCTCCACATCTTTGTGTAACCTTGCCGTTCGTCTCTCGACTCGGTACAAGCAGCTCGGTAGCATGCAGGATCTCGAGGAGGCTATCATCCTCGATCGAGAAGCGCTTGAGCTTTGTCCGACAGGACACCTACATCGCTCAATATGTTTGTCCAACCTTGCCATTCATCTCTCGACTCGGTACGACCAGCTAGGTGGCATGCAGGACCTCGAAGAGGCCATCACTCTCGGGTGGGAAGCACTTGAAGCACAGCCGAGAGGAGACCCAAGTCGATCGCAGTCCTTGCCTGACCTTGCATCCCATCTCTATACTCGCTTCATGAAATCAGGGGATATAAAGGACCAAGAAGATCTGTTCAGCCTCTATGCTCAATTGTCTAATTTATCACAGCTCGTGTCTTCGGCAGATGTTTCCGCCGCTCAGGATTGGATTGAAGTGGCTGAAGAGTTCTACCATCCCACACTACTTCTGGCATATGAGACCACCCTTCGACTCCTCATTGAACATCTAGCCATTCTACCATCTTTGCCTAAACATCACGTTCTCCAGAAGAGACTCACATCGTCGATTGCGGTAGACGCCTTTTCCGCATGTCTTCGTAACAATGCTCCTTGCCGTGCGGTTGAGCTCCTCGAACAAGGGCGGACTGTATTTTGGAATCAGCTTACTCGCCTCCACTCCCCGCTGCATACTGTCATGGAATCTGGCCCGGAAGGAAAGGCATTGGCAGACGAGTTCACGCAATTGGCCCTGCATATCCGCAGTGCACTGAATACCTCCGACCACGCCGATCAACATGAACAGGTATGGAGACTCAACCTGAAATTGCACCAAATTGTTACCAACATCCGCGCAATACCTGGTCTCTCTCGGTTCCTCCTTCCCTCCCTTTTCTCAGATCTCCGATGTGTAGCCCGTGGGGGTCCTGTCATCATCCTGAATGCGAGCAAGTATTCTTGCGATGCTCTCATCGTCTTCTACGATCGAGATCCTGTTCACGTCCCGTTACAGATCAAGAAAAAGAGCGTTCGTGATTTGTCAACAGAGCTCCATTCCTTGACTAAGCGTGCAAAAAGGGAGGATATGTCGAGACAGCTCGCAGGCTTCCTACGCAAAGTCTGGGATCAAATTGTCAGACCCGTCGTTGATATCCTTCTGCCCACTCTTCCACGTGGGTCACGCATCTGGTGGTGCCCCACTGCCGAGTTCTCTCTGCTTCCCTTGCACGCTGTTGGTCCGTTTCGGAAGGGTCAGCGGAGGCTCGCGGATATTTACATCTCTTCGTACACCCCTACCCTGACTTCCCTCATTCGCGCCAGACAGGGCCATTCTCCCAGCTCCG
>QFES01004398.1:3160-13268 GCA_003316375.1 Tylopilus plumbeoviolaceoides
AGTGGACCGCTAGTACCTACGAGGCTAAGGCTTTAAAGCGTCCAACCACCGGAACGTGGTTCTGCGTAACCAGTGACTCACAAGCTACCACCTCGTTTTCCTGCCTCCGAGTTGGAAGTGTAGGAGCCACGCGGTCAATCGCGTGGAAAAAGAGTAGCCTTGCTATGATTTCGAAACTGTGGATAATGTCGGAGGGCTGGAATGGGCCCGGTTTTTCTCAGCCAGCTTCCATTCAACGATGACATTCAAAACTTTCCGCTCATTTTCCCACTACTGGCTCGAGCACCGGAGGATCTTACATGAGGCGTTTATCTGCGAGAGCTTCTCAATTCTTGAAGTCCACCGATCCCAGGAATGACATATGAAACAACTCACAAACACCGCAGTTACAACATTATATTGTTGTGGGGAGTTCGTCGCGGACGTTGCAGGAACGGACGAAGACGGGCGTCGCGAGTTCAGAGGGACGGCGAGAACATGAAGCCCCGAGCCGAAATGTTTGCGATGAAGAGAATACCTTCAGCGGCTTAGGGAGCAGTTCAATTTGCGACGAGGGCCAGAAATTGGTTTCGCCGCCTTGGCGCGGCAACCTGGTGACGGTAGTAAGTGAGTAGTAGCTGAGCGAGTCCCTCCGAAGCTTCTATCGGGGGCAGCCGGAAATTTGACCAACTGGGAGAGGCAGGCAGTGATTTAAGAAAGATGATCTAATAACGTGGTCACACAAACCACTGACCGTGTTGACTTTCCTCTTTCACCCACACCATGAAGATTCTCGCCATCTGTGCTGTACTTGGCTTTGCTGCTCCCGCATTGCTTCGATCGGCCGAGTCATACACTCTGTGGTATGACGACCAATATGATCAGAAGAGCGCATCCCTTGACAGCGTTGCCTGCTCGAACGGTGATCACGGCTTGATCACCCGCGGTTATAACACTTTCGGTGACCTCTCTACCTTCCCTGCCATCGGTGGGGCACCCCAAATACAGTCCTGGGATTCGAGCAGCTGTGGTACTTGTTGGTTGCTCACATATGTGGGATCCAACGGCAGGAAGAGAGTCCAGCTTTTCACAGCTATCAACACTGGCAGTGATCAGGGAGGGTTTACCGTATCGAAAGAGACCATGACTTTCTTCACGGAAAGTAATGATCCGTCGATTGATGGAATAGCAATCACCGCGGCTCTTCAACCAGCTTCCGAGTGTGGCTTATGAGGCAAAGGTAAAAGGTAAATCTGCTCACTCTTCCCGCATCTGATCGCGTGTTAATTATACTTGTGAAGGTCAGCCAACTCCGGCGTCGAGATGTTTGGCTCGTAGAAAACATATTTGGGGGTTATGTGCGACAGCGAGATACGATCCTGGAAAAAAATCTATGGCTAGTATAGCACTGCAGCTATATAACAGAATGTGAAAAAATACCCTGGAGAAATCAAGTCGAGTTGACAGTCTATTGATCGAACCAGAGATTTCAGAAGAAAAAAGAAAGCGAGGGGCTTATCTTGACTTAGAGTTGAAGCGGAAAGTGGGTTACATGCCAGTGGCTCTTTCTGCTTTACGCGCTGTGCCGACATGCTGTCACCGGGCCCGCAGCACTGCAATACAGAATCGGTGATACGGCCTGATTCCGTGTCTGCAGAGATTCAGGCTTTGAAGAGCCCTGATCTAAAGACACTCTAAGCTGGATGTGAACGACAGCAAACATGAATTCATGCTACTAGTACTTACATCAACTCGGGGTGGCAACGGCAACTGGCGGTCAGTTTATCATGGGGCCAGATGGGTTAGTTTTTCGGAAGCGTTGATCCTGTGTGGGGCACGAACAGCTTGATCAAGGAAATAGGAACTTTGGGCAGGAGCTGTCGCTTCAGTCAAGGCCAATCCTGTCTTTGTTTCTTGCCCTATGGCTATATGCACGCTAGGTTTGCAGTAAGACCTACTTCGGGAGTGAGCCGTTGAACATTAATACGTTACGTTTAAGGGCATTACTGTCAAGGTAATAGGTTTAAAATCCACTAAACCGGGTGTAGGTGAAGATACCCTATTTGTCACAAGCACAATCAGATGAACTACCTTTGAAACCGGGGCTTTGGCACGGAGGCCGATTCGTGTCGCTCCTTCTACTGATACTGCCGAAAACTGAACCAACTAGGAAGAGGCAAATGTAAGAGTATCGAATCACCGTACACACAAACTTGAAGTGTCACAAACCACTGGCTATTTTGACTCTCCTCTCTCACCCACACCAATGGCACTGGCATGAAGAATCTCGCCATCTGTGCTGTCACGGTACTTGGCTTTGCTGCTCCTGCATTCCTTCAATCCGTTGAGCTACTAGTAGACACGCTGTGGTATGACGACCTACCCGCTCGAACAGTGGTGACTCTGACCTTCCGACTACTAGGCTCGGATCGGAGAGTCGGAGTGGCCCGGAGTCAGACGTATTGGTAAGCAGAGAGTGGGCCCAAACCAGGCTACTAGCGAAACCAAGAGCTCGGTTCGAATGCCGTAGTCTCTCCCTCAAAAAAGAAAAAAGAAAAAAGAAACCAAGAGCTCAACTTGAAATCAAGGTCTTAGGCGACTCGCAGTAACCTCTGAGGTACATCTTGCTGGTGCGATTGCCAGGTAGTTTTACCGCGGAATGAAGCCACCTTACCCAAGGAGGCCAAAACACTCGACTTGACTTAGAGTCTTCGGAGGTGCGTAAGACACTCAAGAAGAGCCATCTACGCACAGTGGTTCTAACCTAGTACCAGCACCGTTGACGCCATGAATTGTCTACTCAAACTACGAGCATGGCCTACTTACCCACGAATATTAGTATGAAGGGTTCGTTGACCTATCCCACGTCGGATTCAAGGGAACCTCAGATATTGCCGCGGGACTCGCGGTATGGGTTGGGACTCACGTACACCGGTCCACGCGGCACATCGGATCATGTCCCCCAATTTCACGGCTATCAACACGGATAGACCCAGATGGCTTCACTATCACCTTCCAGACAATGAGCAGCCTCACCGACGGCGACTGTCTTATGTCTAGTGACCGCCACTCCAGGGAGCTGGTGTGGCCTGTAAGAATGAAGTTACACGTAAGCCGCTTACCCAGTTTCATTGCATACTTGATGTGTTGAATGTAGTGAAAATCTTGTGAGTAAAGACTTGATACTGCTCAAACTGCCTTGTGTTCCGTGTTGCGAGTCTGCTGCAGACGGAATATTAATGTACCACCCGGCCATCGCCAGTATATCTAGGATACCAGTTGCGAGTTATTTCTTGATCCATCTTGACAAATCTCCTTTGAATGCGATGTTGAATTGGATGCTATACGGATACACACTCGCAAGACCTTTGACCTTGCCGGTCGATTCGGATCATTCTCGCGCCGCTATATATGGCGGTCACTGGCCGTGCTGCTTTGTTTCTACTTTTTCGGTTATTCACAAACCACACTATGCCGACGAAAGTTAGAACGGCGTCGGGCTCATGCGACGTTCACCGACGTCGTCGGCTTTACTAATAATACCATCCTTGACCGAACGGCCAAATTGTGATCAGTCTGGGTCATCGATGCCCCGGTGATCATTCAACCAGATCACGAGACGTACCGCAACGCGTGGTGGTATGTTGGAGGAGCCACCATCATGAGAAGAATACGAGGACGGGGCGACGAACCCGATACTGCCGTCTGTCACGGGCCCTCGCTAACCTGTGCAAGGTGTTCTTTGCAAGACTTCACTGTCCCTGCGCTAGACGTTACGGCTACGGCAGCCCGACAGTAACAGTCAGCTGTCTTCCACCCGCCCCGCCATAGAGCTAAACACGGGTGTTGATTCCCGGATGCGAATCTATCCATACGGATAGGAGGTACTGGGTATTCTTGTGCACCGACAGCGTGACTCCATCGAGCGACGGCCTGCATATAAATGCTAGTCGGGTATGCATTCCCTCAGCACCTACATCCAGTCCTTTGAGCTCCTCTCCCATCCACTTCCGCATCCAACACCATGAAGTTCATCTCTCTTGCTGCTGCTGCACTCGCGTTCGCTCTCCCTGCCTTTGCGCAGAGTCTGTCGTACGACAACACGTACGACGACGCTTCCCTCTCCTTGGCAAACGTTGCCTGCTCTGATGGTGTCAACGGTCTCCTCACCAAGGGGTACACCACGCTCGGCTCCCTCCCTAACTTCCCCAACGTTGGAGGGGTCTACACCGTGGCCGGTTATAACTCGCCTGCATGTGGCACGTGTTATCAAGTCACCTGGACGACGAATGGCAATACGATATATATCTTGGCGGTGGATACTGCCCTGGACGGTTTCAACGTCTCCGAGGAGGCAATGAATACCCTGACCGGAGGACTGGCTGTCGAACTTGGGAGAGTCGAGGTCACTTCGACTCAAGTTGCTGCATCTTACTGTGGACTTTGAGTTAGTTACCGACAAACTGGTGCGTGAAATTTAGTTTGTTTCCTGAGATGTCAAGGATTCTCATTGATAAATAGGATAAGGACTTTGCATGAACATTCGAACTCTTGAGAGAGATATTGTTTGGAGATTTTCGCTGCTACCCAGGTTGGGTTCATTGGACATACGGACGTTGTTTGCTCTGTACATCTTGTATATCGAGGCAGTCAGATAAAGGGCTCTGAAGCAGCATTTACATCACTTACTCAAAGGAGTTACATCCGATACGCCCACGACGCCGTGAAGCACGCGCCGTAGCGCTCGACAGTGGACGACAGCGCCATTAGAGGCTCTTTCGACAGTGTCCAGAGTCCCAGTACCACGGGGAGAACCGCTGCGCCAGCAATAACTTTACGAGTCTGCGACGAGAGTCGGGCCGTGCCAAGCCATGTGGTACGGAGAATATTCGCCCCTTCCACAGCATGCCATGCTACGCTGGCCACGAGTCCCGTATATAGTGCCCAGCTACACCATGGGAACCGACTTAAACCAATCTTCACGAACTCGTAGTCCAGCTCGGCCGGCCCGACACCGAGGATCGGAGGTGATACATCGGTCGGAGCGAACCGATGCGTGAAAACATGAATGGGCAGGAATATGAGAGCTGTATAGGCTGTAAGACTTAGTGTGCTAGTCAATTTTCGTGGCTGCTTAGATGCAGGCGTGAAGAGCCGCCGCGCAACGCCCGACGCGACATGTATGGCGAATGGAACCAACAAGAGATACTTCTCTCCGAATGGCGTCTGGTAGTATTCTCTGCCCAAGAGCTATTAGGAATTTCGTGAAAGACGAGATAACCCGCTGGTTGTCAGCGTGTGCCGCCATCAAGGGGCGAGGGCTCATACCATGACTTTAGAAGACAAACTGGACCCTCCCACGTTCGCGAGAATAGGTGCGGACAGATGAATCAAAAGAAATGTTGAAAGGAACGGTGCAGATGCATGAGCAAGTTTGACCAGTATCGGTGATGTCTCCTTTGAGTCTTCGTTAGAGCCCATGATGGGACAAGTCAAGTTCGGCTGGGAATCTGGATGATGTTGACTGGACCGGCAGTTGCCGGAAAACATTGCACTCGCCACCTACCATTCCGTACTTGGCCACGCATCTATGGGCTCCGTATCTTCCCTTCTTGACCCGTCCCCCTGGTATAATGCTCTCTCTTATATTCCCTTACATCCTTAAGGATGACTGGATGTTCAACTACGACGAGAAAGGCTCATCATAATCAATTTCTGCTGCGACCATGGCGAAGCAAGCGGCATTGAATTTTGGCGATGATGTTGTCGCTCACCGAACTCTCAGGCTTACCACACGCCGCTGATCGAATGATTGACACGAGATCAAAGTTCAACCTATGCCGACGCTCACTCATCCTGACCAAGGGGCACGTCCCGTGAGTGGTATGTGGGAGAAGTCGCCGTCGAGCGGCGTGGCGACAGCAACGATGCTCGTGCCGTATTATCCGGCTACTGCATACTAGGTAACATTCTTGTTCTTTGCGCCACCTTCATGCAACAGTCACTTGACACCTCTGCTACAGAACGCGACACGGGCGCTGGCTCCTGCGTGAGAGATGTCCAGACCCTGATATCTCGTCTTCCGTGTATTCGCGAGAACAAACTATGGCCCCACTGAGCATACGAAATATAAAATGCCACTTCGTGCAATTGGCACTGTCACCTGCTTCCTTACGGCTAGTCCTATGAAGTCTCCTCGCTATCCGTGACCATGAAGTCCATTTCTCTCATAACCACAGTTCTTCCGTTCGCTCTCCCGACTCTTTCGCTGTACCCGAATACCCTCATATACCACACGAAGTACGATGACGCTTCCCTCCCTTTATCATCTATTGGTTGCCCCTTTGACAACACCGGTCTCTTTCCGATTCCCTGTGGACTACACCACGTTGGGTTCCCTCCCTAGGTATATACCGTGACTAGTCGTAACGCCTCCGCATGTGGCACCTGTTACGAAGTCACCTAGGATAACGTGACGGTCCTCATCTCAGTAGACACCACCTCCTATGGATTTGTCCTCTCTGAGGAGGCGATGAACACACTGACGGGAGGGCTGGCTGTCGAACTTGGCAGAATCGAGGTCGCGTCAACGCGTCTCTTTGCGGACTCTAATTCCGTCCCGCGTTGATAAGTTACAGGTTCACCATGACTCATTTCGTGGCGCGTCGAGCATGCTTCATCAATGTAAAGCAGGATACACCCATTTTACAACTTGAATGCTTTACATATATGCACGTGTTTGAAGGATGTTCTTTAGATTAGGGGAGGGTTTTGTCAAATCATTTGGGTTCGTAGGCTTCCATTAGAGTCGATGTATCTGATATCCCAGCAGGAACCGCAGTTTGTGGAATTCCTCAATTTGTATGTCCCTCTGATCATAGGAGAGGCGGCAAGGTCCCCGAAGATGCTATACCCGTGGCTGGCTAGGTCAGGCATTCTGTCTCTCTTGAATCTCTCCCAGGGTCCCGAGTCCACGATCAAATAAGCATGCGCTTTTGGGGTGTACCCGGTACCAGCATACGAGATGATGGCCTAGCACTTAATTCCGTTACCAGTAGGTAAAGACAGGGAGGAGGATCATCGGACGTTATTCACGAAATAACGGAGCTTTTCTTTTTAGGAAGACCTCTACGTCCAGCAGGGGGCCGTGCCGGTAGACACACTCAGGGACCTTGGGCCGCAACTTGTTTTTTTTTTCTTACCTAGCCGCAGAATGATACGACGTCCCACCGGGCCATGCAAGAAAGCTCCATTTGGCATTTCTGAACCGTTTCCGAGCTATCCAATGATCGAGAATCACCATTTGCAAGGAAATTCAAACCCTCCCTTGAGATGGCGACACTTTCCGGACACCAGCATGGCTATATTGTTGATGGCGATGAATTTTTTCGTAGCGCCTGAGGATGATGGCACTAGATGTATTCAGTTTCCCTGCAGACCAAAACCAAGAGACGAAACCGGCAACACATCAACGCAATGTTCAAGAACTTGCTTGAATGCGTCTGAACAAGTTCCACACAGGTCATCGCAGACGGCTTACCTCTCACAAGCCACACATGTTTAATTTATCCCCGTCCACGACCATCGTCGCCCTATTCATCCTTTGGGCGTCACCACCCGTCAGGTAATCCATGCCCGCCATCGAGATGCCGTAGCCTGTCCCACCAGAACTAGGAATGTCGATGGCTGTAAACCAGTGCGACATGACCTCACCACTTGGGGACGTGTATGTCATCATCCAACAAGTACTGCAGTAAACAGAGTTCCATCCGTCTATCTGAGGTACTCCTCCAAGGTGGGGAGGTCCACATATGTTTTGTAGCCTTGGTTGATAAGGCCGTTCTGGCCATTCGAGCAGATGACGTGTGCCCCCCTGGTCGTAGAGGTCATCATACGACACGGAGTATGATCCATCGTGACGGCGTAGCGAGGCCGAGCATGGCAGCAGTGGCAACGAGCTTCAAGTTCATGACGAGGAAACGTGATCGAGCTAGAGTGTTGATGGACTGCCGGCGGCCACGACCTGCCAGTGGTCGTGCATCCGTCAAACTACCCCTAAGCATCTGTAAATACTTTCCGGGTCCCCTATGCCCCCGAGTCGTTGACGCCGAGGCGACTCGGGAACTTGAACATCACCGTGACTGACACGTTGGAATGGTACAGCCACTGGCAAACTGAACGAACGCCGCCATTGGCAAAGCAGCCCATACCGTGACCTTGATGGGCCACACCACAGAGCGCCAGAGGCTTGGATACGACACCATGGCAGCGACCTACGTCACCGTTCTCCGTCTAGCTCGCCCGTTCTCAGCTGTGTCTCTGTGGGTGAGTGCGCTGCGGACATTGCAGGAACGTTAACACTGGCGGAAGCGGAGACGGGGTCTACGTCAACCGAGCCGAAGAAAACGCACTAGAACGACGCTACGAACCATCGTCCCCACAAGCACTCGAGCCCAGCATCGACACCTAACCACGCTGGCAACGACTCGGACTCGGGCAAAAAACTGGATCCCGGATGCGCAGCGTTGGTAGTTTTCATCCAAGAATCTTGCCGCGATCGTTTGGCAACGTAACTGACCGCCCTCGCCGTCCCTTGGCTCGGATGCAGTTGGCGTCACTGCGCCCTGATCGAGGGGCTCATAGCTTTTTCCCCCCCAATGGGCACGGGGCTTGCGAATAAATTAGAATTTTACTGTAAAGAACAAGGAGAGAAAGAGATTAGTAAGGACAGACAGTGAAAGCTACTACACGCGAGCGCTCGCTGAGAGTGGGACATTGGTTCATAAATATACGCAGTCAACGATAGGAATAAGAAAAAAAGAAGAGTCAGTGAGGGAACAAAGCCCGAAACCCTCCGATTCGAACGCGTGGGCATCGAACAAACTTGGTGACAGATAAACAGTCGACCAGGGTTACACGGGAACGGGATGGGAGGGTATCCAACGTACGTTATTTGAATCGTCAGGTGAGATATTCAACAAGCAGGAAACAAGGAGCGTGGGGCATCAAAAAAGAGTCAGGAAACAGGGGTTGAAACGCGATCGTCATGTCCATCGTCTATATTTGTGTCGGTGATGTTTTTCTCACTCGTTGGCGACCTATAAACAGAGCACGGTCAGCAAAAATAAAAACTTGACGGCGCCCGACATACCCTCAGGACCCGATGTCCCTGGCTATAATCGGTATTGTCTTGATAACTCATCCGCTGCTCGTCAGAGCGGAGCGCAGTCGGAGAGCCTGTGTCGACATAATCCTCCACGTGATCAGAGTGGTGTCCAGATATCGGGGGTAACGGTCCCGGCGTCGCATCGTGCGGGTTCGGGTACCCTTGCGACGACGGCGCGGTAGCGATAGGGTATCCAGCAAACGGATCCGGAGACAACGAATCATTGCGCTGGGGATAATACGAATCGATGGGGTATGCAGGTTGCAACGTCGCCGGGTGATGACCGCCGCTGCTCCCGGATCCAAATTTCGAACGTCCTCCGTTGAATTGGGTATTCTGCGTGGTGTCTGAGGGTTTACGAGTGACGTAGGCGCCACCGGGGCCGTTGTTGTTGGTGGTGGCAGCGGTGGTGTTTGCAAAGGCGGCGGCTGCACCGACGCCTCCGAGGCCGGCGGCCTCGAGGATGTCATGGTTGCTTCGTCGGCTCCCGTACCTTCCAACGTCGCCTTGGATGTCGTAAGACTGTGGAGCGGGTCCTGCAAAGGCGTGGTACGGGGCACGCTTGGTTGGCTCTCGTACGAGAGTCCCAGCACCGACGCCTGCGAGGCCAGGTGCACGCAGGTCGCTGTCCTTCCTGCTCCTCGACCGTCCAACAGCAGCTGCCGCCAGAGGCGCCGCACCCGCGACGTACGGGTCATACTGCGACATCTCAGTCATGCCGTAAGGCGCATTCTGGGGCGAGAGCGGCGGCAACTGATACGTTCCATGGCTATTATCTGAATAGCCGTATCCAACACCACCGCCCGGACCACCGCCATTGCCGCCCGTGTTCGCGTACCCGTAGTCGTCAAAGGGCGAGCGGGAGGAAGCAGCGGCTTCGGCAGCTGCCTCGGCGACGTCCCTATCAAACTTTTGGGCCCGACGCCGCCGGATGCCGTTGATGATGAACACGATGACGAGTGC
>QFES01004426.1:0-10033 GCA_003316375.1 Tylopilus plumbeoviolaceoides
TTGCCTTCAAGAGAGCGCCTATCTCCTGACCGTCATTGACTCGCCAATGTCGAAGAGTACCATCCTGGTCGCCACATGTGACCTCGCTTCCGTCCTTCGTGAACGCGATCGAAAAAGGTCTAAGGTGACAACGAATTTCCATTGGCTGCCTGTTGCTAGAATAACCTTGGTGGTACAATGGTCAGCATTCGTGACCCCCGTTCTTTCTGACTAGCCATACGTACACCTCGGCGTTTCACACTCACCTGTAGGCATCCTCGCAATTCAAAGAATCAGGGAAAACGTCTGTACCCAAAGTGTTGTCTTACTTCATAAGGCCACCTCCGAATCATCGCTTTTGTTTCAACTTCCGACCTGCCTGATCATGAACTTTGAGTCGAAGGTCTCGCTCGCGCGCAAACTGCATCTTCGGTCCCCTCAGGCTCCCAACCTGGCTTGCAAGGTCTTTGCATTGGAAGATGTGGCTTCGGCCAAGCGTGGCGCAAGCCGCACCCCTTTCTGCTCGCCAGCACTGATTAGCGCGACCCACTCGCGCCTTCCTTTTCGTCGCGCCCAACCCAAGGTTTGAGGCCATCTCTCCGTTGTGCTTCAAGCGGGAATGCACATCACCCATCTGTCCTACCCGTCCCGCATCTGGATGGGCTTGTGCAATCGCTTGTGGGTGCGTTTTGCGCTCTGACCCAATCCTCACGGTCACCTGTCCTGCCCCAGCCTATCTCCCTCCTGCACACCTGAAGTGATGGCCAAAGACCGATAATGGACAACCTAGACCCCCCAAGGCGCAGGCGAATACCGCACAAAGACTACCATCGCCATCCAAGTTCAAGAAGGTAGGCCTCGGGCAACCCATACGCACCCTATGATAATTAGGTTTATACAGTCGAGTGTAGTCGATCCCAACGAGCTCGGAACCAACCCCATCACATGCAATCTTGACTCCATAGTATGACTCTCTTCTTCATTGAAGATACGCTCAATCCAAGATGTCTATAGCTGAAGTTGCTGAACGACTCGCACAAAACGCTTTTCACCGAAGACGTCGCGGCGTTCATTCTGGCTGGAAAATATATATAACCTCCCAGACAGGTCGAGTTAGGGAGAACACGTTGCGTACTCCGAACATGACGAATCAATCCAAGTTCAAAAGTGTCTGAATGATTGAAGAGACTTCACCGCATCGCCCGACCCGTGAGGAAAATCGGAATAGAGTCATCCAAAGTGCTACAGAAAAAAGTCCGCTGACTATACCTACGTGAAAACCAAAGTGAACTACAAAGCGAGTCCCATTATGCACCATCAACAGCATCGACGATGATCCACATGCGTCAGATGCCGCGTTTTTATAAGTTCGCCCTGTCTAATGACAACAAAAGAAGTCCAAAATTCAACCAACTCAAAAACGGTTGGGGTGAAAAGAGCGTGTGAGGATAAAGCGAGAGCGTTAGGTCGATCAAGCTTTCCCAAAGACAAACTTGCCCGTGCCGTGGCCATTACTGTGTTTCTCAACCTCGATGCCAATGAGTCGAGTTTTACCATGCAGCCAGTCCAGACGTCGGACACCACCCTCCCATCCACCGCCCATCTTGGTACAACGTTTTTCGTATGCGCGGGTAACCTTGCGTTGCGCGCGGCTGCCGTGGCCGAGAGCCTCCCACTCCTGTGGAGTCACTCGAGTAAGGAGTGTCGTATGCAAAGAATAAAGAAGGTCCAGATTGGTGATGTTGGATGAGCGACTGGATGAGCCCCCGAGGTAGAATCTAGAACCGCTCGGAGATGAGGTAGAAGGACCGACGATGACTGGCCATGGGAACTTGTCAGAACGGAGCACTAAACGGGAAGCTGCTGGTGTCGGCGGGTCTGTGGCCGGCTGCGAAAGCGTATGCGCAGGCACAGCTGTATGTGTCGTGCGGTCGAGGATGGTACGCGAGGAAGGAGTGTATGTCACATCATATGAAATAGGCGCGCTATGCAACCGTGTGGACGCGAAGAGCGGATGCATGTGCAAGGTGCTTGGGGTCTGCGGAAATTTGGGTTCTGCGTTGCCTGCATCTGATGGATGTGTTGTGAATCAGCTGAGGGGGTGGATCTCGGAGTATGACATGACGTACGAGAATACATGGATCCTGCGACTGAGGACGCACTCCCTTGCCAGGCCGGATTGTGTCTCAACGGTGGCCGTCGCTCGTATCGTACATGGTGAGAAGAACTCCCAACTGATGATCCAGGAGGCGCAGATCCAGGATGGAGCGATGAACTTGAATTGGTGCGGGATGATGGCCCAAATGATACGGACGGTGTCATTGAGGGGGTGCGGGGCATGGCATAATGCGCAACTATATTTACAGAGTCAGCCACTAAGCGTGGATGCATATACGACACATACGGTGCTCAGAGGACTTGTAGCTAGCACGTCGGTACAATGGCGCACGTTCAACCTTCGACGACAATGTCCCATACCTCACTTCGCCGGAAGAGCTGGGCGCAGCCGAGTCAAACGCATTGTACCGCAAGGGCGAAGGATTGGTAGTGCGGGCGGAGTAGCTGTTACTGCGTTTGGTCTTCAGGCGCGGTGGCGAGGTGGGCGCAACAGAGGCTGGACCTGAGGTGGCGTAGATATAATTGGGCGTTGGCTGAGAGCGAGAGCGCCAGTGAGACCTAGAAGGCTGGTTGCCGGAAGGAGAGCTATCCCGAGAGTGTCCACCGAAAATGTAGCGCAGGTAGGAAGTCATGGTGTTTCGTTGAGTCGTGACTGAAGTCGTCCCAAGGTCGTCCGCCGTGAAAGAGAATCCGAATCCGCTAGGTAGAGGATGAGTGAGTTAATCGGTTGGCGTTCACCTACTTATATACGCGTGATAAGAAGATTTCAGGGTGTGGGACGAACATTACTCCAAGCTCTAGACAGCTCCATTGAAAGCGATGGATTGAAGTAAGAGGACCCCCAGAAAAAAAAGGCGGGTGGTGCCGGACGTTTAGGAAGTTCCATGCCGAAAACGAACGCGAGCCAGATTGAAGGGATTTCTTGATGCGGCTGGTGCGAGTTTATGGTAACATTTGGGAGTTGAACAAATTATCACGTCTTCGATTTGTCCGGAAAGTCCGTGCAGTCGATAAGCGTGTGCAGGCATGCGACTATTGTGGGCCGAGGAGTTGGAGACAGAGGGTGGCCTGAGGGGAGAGCTGAGGTAAACATGAAGCGGCTTTGCCAGAAATGTGGCAGATGTGATTGAATCGGCGTTTAGGATTTGTTTTTGCAGGTCTGCCGCCTCTGCCTTGAGGCGTATGACTTTGATTATCACCCGCAGGCGCTTCGCGAGGGCGCATGGTAACCACATGTTCGCCAATAACGGCCAACGCGACTACCCGGTTAGCACATCCGGTCGCTTGCGAGCTTGGTCCCTAGAACGTTCTCAACATTGAATCATTGTCACCCGCAAACCTGACGGAGCTCGAGCAGTCTCGGTGGTCCGCTGCTATGCGTTGAATCATCCTGCATCAGGCTGCACGTATGGAAAGATGCGTGCATACTAGTACGAGCCACAAGTCGTCGGACAGATACCGGCAGGACCGGTTGAACGGTTTCGAGCAGAAAGCGAGATGAACGTGGGTCAGGTTCAAGTTAGGATTACTCATGAGCATACTACTATTGGTGCAATTCAGGTCTAGAACCGCCCAATTGTGCGCTGACGGGTAGGCACACCCCAAAAAGATAATGGTAATCATCTTTCCTGCTGGCGTCCAGGAGGCATGATCAAAGTCATTAAATAGTCTAGCCGAAATGAAGATGATGATTACTCTCCTGGTCGATCGCTGATCGTACTCTTCAAGTTCGCCATGCTTGTGAGACGGCAGTGCGCCGATATCTTGCACCAAAGCCAGTACTAGTAGGATCTCCATTCCTGCCAACCGGCCCCCGGCATGCTATCGATTGCTATAACACACCGCCGGTGAAAGCTAGGATCGACTTTGAAATTAGCTGCAAGCTTAACTACCCAGCTGTGCTCTGATCGTATCTAGGAAAAATGATCAGGCAAGATATTTTCTCGATAGGCTGCGTGGTCGCGGTAGGTACCTACAAAATGTGGCGGTTCAACTTGGTCCAAACAAAGGAACAGCCAATCAATCGCCGCCACCATCATCACTACTTGTCGCCTCTCGAGCAACATGAGCGCATTCCAAAAAATTTTGAGCAAGCTAAAGCATATTGGACCTTCGCAAGTCGGGCAATCGGTAGATTTCACTGACACGACTTTTGGGGACCAGGTTTATCGTTATCGAAAGCAGAGGGGCGTAAACCTCGGTAAGGAGCTGGCGTTCACGTGTTGGAATTAATCATCGAGCGGACAGGGTCCTGGTTCGTCCTGGAGCGGTGGATCGCAGAGACGCCGTTTGCGCAGGCAGTACCTCCTGGACAGAGCGACCTGGATGTCGCCAAGGGCCCTCACGCAAAGGAAATCTTGGAGCGCCATTGGGATACATGGATTACGGATAAAGACTTCGAATGGCTCGCCGCCAGGGGGATAAACGCCGTGCGGATCCCAGTACGCTCTGTCCTCTTCCATGGGGTGTCCTCCATTAGACCACGCCTCCAGATTGGTTATTATCACCTGTGCAGTCTTGATCGCTCCTTATTGTCAGGGACGGATTTCCATGGTCTTGACGATGTTTTCGAGGGTGCTTGGAGGCGCCTCGTGCGAGCAGTCGAGATTGCCCAGCTCAATGGCATCGGTGTCCTATTTGGTCTGCGTTTCTCTCAAATTGCTCCGACTTCTTATCAGCATCCTAAAGCGACCTACAGACCTGCACTCTGCTCCCGGGAAGCAGAACCAAGATTCGCACTCGGGAACTTCCTCTTCCGCAGTTTTATTCGCTACTCGATCCAATCTAGAGCTTACCGTCCGTGTCCTTCGCACTTTGTTGTCTGCCTTGCGGTCGCTGCGCTCGGAGCACGATCCCCCGATCAGTAATATCATTGGGGTCGAGTTGCTCAACGAGCCAAAGCCACCGTCTCATCCCACACTGAAGGACTGGTATGGAAAAGCGATAAAGCAACTGCGCGCGGTCGACCCAGGACTACCAATCTATATATCCGATTGTTGGATGTCTGACGACTATGCCCGCTTTGTCAATTCGCTTCCCCAATCGACGGCACCGGTCTGTCTAGACCACCACCTTTACCGCTGTTTCACACAGGAGGATATCTTGACGCCAGCCGCCCGGCACTCCACATCACTCATGGATCCCAATGCGCCCACACCGCAGACCTTTGCACGCGTGGCAAGCATACTTGAAGAGGCTGGCGGCTCATTTATAGTCGGAGAATGGTCTGGCGCGCTGAATCCTGGCTCATTGCAAGGTCCCATAGATGAACGAGAGGAACGGGCGCAATATATTGCCGCACAGCTTGCCTTGTTTGAACAGCACTGCGCCGGGTGGTTCTTCTGGACGTACAAGAAGCAATACCATGGCGATCAAGGCTGGTCTTTCCGAGATGCAATGGAAGCAGGCGTGTTTCCGGCCCGTGTTGGCGTGTACCTCAAAGGGAATGTACTTCTCCGTGATCCAGATCGCCAAGGAAGGAAGTCTGTCGCGTTGGACCGCGCTTTAGGCTAGTCCAATTTTTGGCTCTTCGTCGGCCTTAGCTTCTAAAGATAGCCTCAAAGGCCAACATACTTCCTACTGGGCACAGTATACTGGACACTACGAACATTGGCGCTTTAGCAAGGGATATGACCAGGGTTGGGAGGACGCTTACCAATTCCTTTTACACAGCGTTTCAAACCAGTCTGCGGTCTCTGAGCTCGGATTCCAGGGTCCGTGGAAGAAGAAGAGAGCACGTGACCATGGCATCGAACACGGGTTCAGCAATAATCTTTGGGAATATGGTATGGCATGCAGCTTCGAATGGGTTTTCACTTCGTAGCGCTCACCTCCCTGTTCTTGCGGAGCAGAGCACGGTTACGTGCAAGCCGTTCGCGCCGCCAACCTTGACTTCCAGACTGTGTATTGCTGAAGTCTCTCGCACTTCAAGGTTTCACTCCCCAACTTCAAGACGGAGATGTAGGACAGAGATGTTTTCCGCTCCATTCATTTGCTTCTCTCTCGATGGTGGAGTTTAGTTCTAATTAACAGCTATCAGGTATCAGCTCTGTAATCTGTTCCTTGGCTGTCTCGCATTCTTATTACCTCAAGTAGCCCGTAAATATGTAGAAATAAGGATAAAATCTATTGTCAGGGCACAGAACGAGGCACACGTCACATGGCGTAAATACGTACATCACGGGCAATTAATTAGAGCGAATCAAGTCTCTGGTCTATCGTACATGGGTATATGGGGGGAAGATCCAGATATTGCAAATGAGAGCCTCGTATTCAGGCAGTGAGGAGTTTCCAGTGGTAGAAGCCATCCTCATCGTGTGTTCTGATCAACCCTCTGAACGCGTGTTTATCCAGCAGGTAGTCGATACGTTTGACTCCCTGGCTGGCTTCTACCTGCGCCGATGATGGTACACTCCGGCACCGCCGAGTGTATGCGCGAGCGATCGCAGTCTCCTCGGATAGGCTGAGTCTACCCCAGTCTTGGTGGGTGATTCGCCTGTGGAGCGAGGAATGGATCATGTATAGCACGTCACCGAGTGTTATCGGCGGCGGCGCAGTGGGAACGGTGTAACCGTCATACTGAAATTCGAGGTCAATAGGCCATTCAGGGATGGCATCGTGTGAGATGCGCATCCGCGTGACCGACGGGTATGTCGCAGGCTCGTGTAATTCGTCCGCCGAAATCATGGCAGAGTGTCCGGGGCCGACCCATCGGAGGGGTGCAAAGGATGGGGAAGCGAGGTCAAAGTAAAAGTCCACGCGGGGTGCCTCTCCGTTGAGAAGGGGGTGGATCTGGAAGTGAGAAGACGTGGCAGCCCATGGGGATGCGGGTTCCCATGACCGAAAACCTCCACCAAAGGACCGTCTTCTGGTGCCTGCTTCGGACGGAGAGGAGAGGAAAGGGCTAGGTGGCATACCGCCGTGCCAGGATGGTCTACGGGTGCGGGGAGGGGGATTCCAATACGAATCATCGAAATGGACACCCTGGGGTGTAGTGGGCCTGAGATACGGGGATGATGGGGGGTATGGGGAGGATGGGAAAAGCGTAGCAGGGGGGATAAATGGTGAGCGTTGCGTGTAAGTGCCGTACCCGAGATATGGGGTAGGCTCGAAGGCTAGAGGGGTATAGACGTATGGAGCAGCCATGATGATCGATGATCAGGGTTGTGTCTGCGGGGTAGCCAGGACGTGAGCTGTGTTATATCTGAAAGGTAGGCGCTTCCGAAGACACAGCTTTCTATGCCAGATCCAGTCGCATCACAGCCCGGCCTCACAGCCACGGAGTAGTTCACCGCCGAGATATTGGCGCCTCGGCCGCTTCAGTGGTCGGCTTGGCTTTGGGAGACGCACAGCGTCCCAGTGCACACTGGAGCCTGGGCTCTGTCAAACCAAGGGCCGCATTGCAGTTTCATATGGAAAAACCCAAGTCCACCGCTGTGTGACTCAGTACGAGTTAAATTATGGTATTGCCAGGTAGCACTGATGAGATATTGATAATTGCGATGCGACCTTAATCAAAAATGATGTAGAGGATGAAGATGCATTGATGATTGTCCTGCTGCGCAGACAACAGTGCCTGCGACGTCGGCTGTACATATTTGTCCGAGTTGAGTCAAGCTTGTTCCCATTAGGAATGTAGGAAAATATCCCACACACTCCCTCTGCGGTTTGAGCGCAGTGTTCGAAAAACACCCAGATCTAGTTATAGGTTTATTGTTCTGCTTGATGGAGAGCCGACCCGCTGGATCTTGGAAAAATCGAGGTATGTAAGTCCCCCCCATCTCCATTCATCCATTATGAAAAGTACATGTTTAGCTGTTGCTACTCAGGCTAAGTAAGTATTCTTCCAGCCGGGAAACTTGGTGACCGATAAAGGTCGACCGTCCAAGAAAGCAAATACAAGGCTCTGGCAGTGTTATCAACCGTTACCAACATATAGTAGGACTAATTTTATTGAATGAAGCGGTTTCAGCCGATGCAGAGTGCGTTGTTTCGTTCTGAATTGTTTACGTCGAGGCTCAAATATATTGCCCGCAGTATTAATTGGTCCACTAATGCGCAGGACGTCAGTTCCAGTACCCTAATGTGGGACTCAGTTAAGTAGTGCGCATCGCTCTCAGCAACGATATCCAAACGCGGACTGCGTTTTGAAGTTGAAAATGTCTCACCGCCATTACACTCCCATAAGTACAGTGCGAGGGGTATGTGACAAGGTTTTACACGGCACTGTAGCTGTAGAGAGAAAACTTCGTGGGTGAACGAATATTTGGGAGGTGTAGGTTGCACTCGGGAAAGGTGCGTTCGAAGCACGTGTGCAATTATTAAATGCCTTGACATGATCCGTAGGCTACTTGTGGCTTGAAACTTGCGGGAAGGCGTTTTCGCTGTTCACGCTTGACTAGGAAGGCAACTGATGTTATTGACCCATCTAGTTTTGACTCATGCTTCGCTCCGAGGGCCTTTAATCATCAATACTAGACGATATCGTAACTTGAATAACCCTCCATGGACTGCTTGTGTAACTGTTGCTGGTCGCCGTCCATCAGGGTGTTCAATTACGTTGAAAACGTGGTACGTTTTTATTCGTTCCTGATACCCAGGTAAATGGTCTAACCGAAGACTTCACGAAGGGGTTCTTTGTCTACGCCACAAATTCTTGGCCCCCGGTGAATATAGTCATATGGAACTTTGCGACAAATACCATGGGTACGACTTGTAGTTGCCCCAAATGCACCCGTGAAGACGATGGGCGCTTCAACAAGATCGCTAGGAACTATATGTTTTCCTTGTCCGAACACTTCGAACCATAGTAAGCTCGAGGTCCCTTCACAAGATCGGCTGATGCACCACCGTGACTAGCCCTAACACTACGGAAGGTTTGTTTGAACTCAAGCTCGTAAAGGGCAGTGGCCACTTAGGTTGTCACCTAGTTTAAGCTTGTGAAAACCAAGGCATGGTCCCGACAAGGACTGTATTACTGTACGTGGGTCAGCAGTAACACCGCTATCTAACCCCAATACACCATTTTTGTTTCACCGCTACTTGACTCGGATGGTTTCTGCCTACCAAGTATCCATGCAATCAAAGCAAATGTGGATCCTGGGATATAATAGCTGGCCATTTCAAGCTGTGAGCCTTGACCCGCAACGAGGCGGAGTATGCTCACTATGGCCCAGGATATTGATATCATGTAGCGCTTTGACTGTTAGACAATTGACTTGTGCCACACAGTGCCGGATTGACTGTACAGGTTCGTGAATTGTATATTCGCCTGTGATCCTTGGATCCACTGTCACGTCCAAGACAGAGTCGTTGGCTGGTTGGACATTGCTATCAGAACAATACAAAGAGACGGCCTGCACAGAACTGCTTTAATTGTCACCCTGGGTTGACACGCTGATAGAAACTCTATCGGATCCCTAGTAGCATGCCAGCGGCCACATGCCAATGACTAGAAGCGAGCTCTCCGCTGAGGGTGCTTACAGGGTCTACGTAATTATAGGCACACACATCATCATGGCCTATTCAGGTCGCATGCCGGTCATTCATCCGGCCGCCACTCACAGGATGGTTGATTTAAAGAAAACTTCGCAGAGTTTCCAAAGGGTTCAGGATAAATTTCTATCTTGAGCCTCCTTGCGCGTTTTCACCGGCGATGGTGGAAGCTCATAGAACTTTGGATGGGGGAAAACAACCGCGTGTGGTGGCAACGAAAAGGACCGAGTTTCTCCGTCTGGCATGAGTGGTCGGTCAAACAGATCAGGTCACGAATCGCATTATTGGAGCAAGCTACAGTAGGCAAGCAGAAATAGAAGACTAGTGGCTACATTTAAACGTTCTATCGAACCCCGAAAAAGTTCACAAATAGCACATCAATGCCAAAATCTGTCCAAAAAGGAACGGAAGAAAACTTTCACTGACAAGGAACGCGGTGCAC
>QFES01004453.1:0-10544 GCA_003316375.1 Tylopilus plumbeoviolaceoides
GACCAAAATGGCGACGCCCAGGAACCCAAGTCGAGTTTCTGGAGAATGCTCACTTGTCGATGCGGTTAGATACCTGTCCTCAACACAGCCACAACTCTCACCCTGCTCCGTCATACTTCCCCATTACCTCGAACGTACATCACACGTCGGTCATTTCTCTGCCATCGAATTTTGATATACCCATTAGTTGCACCTTAATATCCGCTTCACTTGGCCATATGGTTTTCACCAGGACATGGTAATGCTGACATTCTCTCAGACTTTTTGTGCTATCACGGAATCATGATGAACCCTTTTTTACGATCTGATTAGTGCTTTGCGACTTGGGTAGCGAAAATATGTATCCAAGAAATCAGTTATGCGTGGTATTTTCTAGATCGTGAACTACATAACGACGACATCAACAAGAAAGCATGACAGGGATATATATTACATATCAGACAGCGGGGTAGTCTCTTATGGAACAACGGAGGGTTTTGTCAAAAACAGTCCCCCAAACCCTAAGCTAGGTCATCTGCCTTGTCGTGGTCCGGAGCGGCAGCAGCATCCATCGTCGGTGAATGGTACGAGACCTCAACCTCGGTCGTGCTAGTGGTGACGGAACTGGGTGTGATCGAGCTCTCAACCACTTTCCCGCTGCGGCCCGACGAAGACGGTCCTCCCAACCTGCCTCTTCGCCCCCGCCCACTGGGTTCAGAGAAACCACGTCGTCGACCGTGGTGTTGGGCCCTAAAGTAAGGCCCGGGTTGCACAGGGTAACCTTGACCTTGACCATCCTCGTGCGCTCTCATCCGGAGGCTGCGCGGCTCTGTCGGTGTCCGCCGACGCGCGGTCGGGGACACGCTCTCGGAAGACGAGGGCGTAGGCAGGGGGAGCGTCTCGATCGGTAGATACTCTGGCTCCTGAACCTCCATAGGTCGGAACTGGCGCTCAGTTCTGAAGCTCCGCGTGCGCCATCGGGGATGCGCGGAGAGCGTTTGTGCAGGAAAAGGGGTAAAGTTGGATGGGCCGCTCGGCGGCGGTTGATGCGGATGACGGGATCCGGGAGAACCATTGACATACCGTCGTTGGATTTCCTCCAGGCTTTCGCGGTAGCTCTCTTCGTCGCGCTTGTGAGTCTCTATTTGAGCCCGCAGATCACTGTTCTCTCTCTCCAATCTCAGGATACAAGTGGAAGTGTCCTCGGAAAACTGCGTGTTAGATGTATTTCGAGCGAAGTTGGTCCAAGGATTCTTTTGTACACCGATGTCCCTATATTGGAGTCTCACCACGGGGCTTATTACAGCATCGTTGACAGGAGGAATTACGTCTAAGGAGTGAGGTGTAGTAGGGACATGAAGAGTTGCACCAGTGCCGTTGAATTGGAATGTCTGATTCAGTGCGTTGGCAAGGATATTATGTGCGGGCGGTTGATCTCGGGTGATTAGGGGAGGGCAGGTACGTTTGAAGGGTCGTTGTAGCCTTTCGAGTCGTTGGACGTGAGGTTCTGCTTCTCGCTGCAGTGAGTGTCAGGCTCACCGAGAAGCAGGACCTTGCGAGATTTTCCTCTTCTTCTTCGCCAACGACCCACGCGTCTCTTGTATGGCCAATGGTAAGTCATCAGAATTGGGAGACTCGGCGACATTCGACGGTAAGGGACCAGTCCTTTGCTTTCGCTTTGGTAGAGGATATGATGAAAATTTTCCTTTTCTCCCATTGTGCCACTCAGGCGGTTTGATCTCGACACAATCGAAGATAAGCCTCGATTTCGACTGTGACCTCTTCACAAGTAGACTGGTTGTAGAAGTAACTCGGGGTGATGACGGAGGGGTGACATCCATGGGCTGCTGGTCCGCCAGTTCTGGAACCAGGTGCGCAATACTTGGACTGCTTGGTGATAAATCAGGTTCCGCTGAGAGATCGGTCAGATCGCTAAGGTTGTCTGGATAATCATCCATAAGGGTGTATGAAAGAGATGCGACAGCAGGTGGTGGCCCAGCCTTGGAAGGTGAGCAGGGAGCTGAATGGGAAGCATGGTTCGAAATCTCGGGCTGTGTCCCATTTGCGACTGTGGAACAACGTTGGGACGCAGGCAGTTTGGAAGAGGTAGACATTGCTGCGATAGGGGACCGAGCGCGAGGGAAGGCTACTAGGCTGGACCTGCGAGGGGGTTGATCTTGATACATGCCCCTTCCAGAAGTCGTTCGTGATGTTAACTTGCTTAAGGGAGTGTCGTCCGAGGTTTGGCTGTACACCTCATCACCGTCGATGTCGTCAGATAACCCAACTAGCACCTTTCCAGGACTTTCCAAGATCTGGGCGTGATGTAGTGAATAGAAGCGAAGGTTCGCAGTCATAACTCACCGGAATCCTGGTCGTTTGTGCAAATCGATCATACCAACCATGTTTGGTCACTTCAACTGCTATGGCCCTGCAGGTTGTGAAATTCTTGGCTAGGTAGGTAAGTCTGTGCGACGTGTTGGGACGAGAACCGTTTTCTTCGTCTTCAATAACGCGCTGCTGTACTTCTTGATACTGTCGCGAACTACTGCGATGATATTGATGCCAATTCGCATCGCCACCGTAGCGATCAAAATGTATAAGGGCATCCATCGAATGGACGGAATCTAGTTCCAGTAGGTGGGTATAACATTCGGAGGCATGGCACAATTTGCAATATATGGCTGCAGGCGCAGGGACCAGGTGTGAGTGACGCACTCGACAACTCCTCGTTGCCTGCAGAATGTCAGATTGACATGCCACCATATTGGGAGAAAAGCCATACCTTGCTACCGTACTGTCTCTTTTGGAAGAGTTTGCAGGCAGCCTCAAATATGTTAGCGTCTTGGCCAGAAAGCAGTTGACTTTTTCTGATGAGCAGGATGAAACGTAGAATGAACACAACTCACAGTGGCTGATCGGACAGGTATTCGTGCGCACTGGCGTAGTCATTGTCGATGCGTTGAATTGCCCTAACCGCCCGATCCCTAATTTCCAGCAGGTCATCAAACAGCCGACACTGAACCGGCTCCATCTCTGCACAATGGCATGTTCTTCCCTCCACATAGCACAAAGGACAGAGGATAAGACCATCACCGAGCGGTACAACGCCTGCAGAGGTGTCGGAAGAAGAAGCAGGAAGGCATAGACCGCATTCAAAGAAACTCTGGAATATGTCAGCTCCGCAAAAGTCACAGTGAAGATTGTCCGAGTGAGAGACGGCGGACTGAGATATGTGAGGCATCGAGTCGCGAGAAACGGAGACTTCCGCAGCAAGAATGTCATCGAATAGTAGGACAAGTTGCTTCAGGTTCTCGAGGAGTGTACTAGTTCCAGATCCTTCTGGCAGATCTTCCACGAGTCCAGTGAAATGTTGCAATGCATGGAATATGGTGGATTTCACTTTGTATATTTCTTGTCTGCAAACTCTGCGCATGGCAAGGTCGATATGCATCAATTTGGTCACCGTGCCACTGGAACGCTTACCTGTGGTATATGGGAAGCTCATGCCAGAGTGCCGTCTGTAGGCCGTTGAGAGACATTCGTGACCACGACGTCTTGATCGTAATTCCACCTTTGTTGACCACTTGATGGCAACTTCTCGGAGGAACGAGGACTAGATCACCCAGTTGTTGTTCAGCGATATAAACATCAAAGGGAGCTCTGGCGAGTTCGTCAATGGTTACGATATGGGTTTCCAGATCGACTTCTTGTCCTAATTGGTGAAAATATGCGGCAACCCGAGGGGCAGCCGAAGACTTTGTCATGAACCAAAATGCCGAACCAGAGTGCTCTGAAAAGCACATGAGGTTTTGACCGGAGGAGGCACAAAGATCTTTGTGAAATGGTGTGAACGTGTCCCCTATGCCCATGTAGCACATGAGAGTCTGCACCTTGGCCTGAACTGGTAAGGTGGCAACAGGGACAGACGGATCGACAACGAACCTGGTCGGGAAGATATTTGAGGAAATCATTTGAACCATAGAATAAAAAGTCGTCAGGTATTGAATCCCTGTTCGCCAGCCAGTCTGCCCATTCTGCAGGACAATCGATGTCTTTACCGTATAGGCGTTCGTGTTCTAGAAGAGATATAAGTCTTTTGCTCGCGGCGCAGGGACATAGAGTACCATCTGCACTTGCATATGCCGGTGTTTTGCGTAGTTTCGTTATGAAGTCGTCTATAGGGATCTTTTGGTCACGCCAGTTGTGTACGTTTCGGACGGTCGGGTCTTTGTGGTAGAGTCAGAGGCCGAGAGGAGCTTCTAAGGGTAGGACTTACTCTGGTCGCCATGCTTTCCCAGCCAGTCTATATTGAACATGGACTTTGGCCACCTGGGATGCCTGTTCCAACCGCAGAGTATCAAAGGGAGGCCGTTCCTTTCAACTTCGGAGACGACGATATCCACTTTGGCCATTGGGGATGAGTAGTGCACGCGCTTGACGAGATGGAAGTTGGGCGAGCTGTCAACGATGGAGTTTATGTCCCAGCCCAGGGTTGAAATAAGGGGACGAGGGAGGGTCGGTATGGGTTGGTGGTGGCTGTCTGGATGAGGAGGAGGAATGGCTGTCGGGGCGACATCTGGTACCTGCGATGATTGTGGATGGTCCGCGTGGTCCATCGCTGTGTGGAACGACGATGACGACGATGACGACGACGACGACGATGTCGAAGGGCGCTGAGAAGCCATAGAACTCAGACGCCACACGTGATCTGGCGCGTCGCGTTCTTAGCTGACTACCGCGATGGCAGCGAACAAAGACCCAGAGTTCGCGTTTTGGGATTTCGTCAGTTGCGCTTGCTGCCATCTCCCCTTCTCGCCTCCAGAAAGAGGACCACCACCAGTGCCGTTCTGGATCACCGAGTGTGGACATGTCCTCTGCAACTCCCACCTCAGTCAGCTTCACCCCTCTCGGTCGCACGAACTACGGTTGCTGACGCTGTCGAACAGATCCCAATCAGAGCTGTGCCAAGTGTGGTGCACAGGACATACAACTCGTGCCCCTCCAGCGCAATGTATGCGCACTTTACCTCCCCATCTGATCCCTTACGTCCCCAATCTGCTAGATCGATCCACCCATGTCCGATTGGTTTCGCTCCTTGCCTCACACAATCGACAGCGTGGCCAACGCTGTCAAGGTACGTCCCTCGAGTACTAGTGCACTCCGATGTCACTTTTATTTGCCGAACTCAGTTCCAGCAAGAGTCGCTTGCTGCCCTCGTGCAACATTATCGAAATCAATGCATGCAGCTCGCTGCAACTTGCGATCGGCTGCGAAACGAACGCAGGTCGTTGAGAAAGTCTGTACCCTATATGACTTAACTCGTTGGCAGTCAAATAATACTCTCTAGGGACGTCGAGACCCTGCAGAGAGAACTAGATCTCTGTCGCAGCAGAGAATTCGCTGCGGAGCAAACTCAGCCGTCGTTGCATCTAAACCACAATGGGAAGCGACCCATGGTCGGAGTACCAAGGTAAGTTTATATCGTCACTTCGGTGCAGAGATCGTCCCAGTCAAAACAGTAGCGTCAAGACGAACTCGAGCCCAAGATCCATCCCAACGCCAGTGGGTCCACTGCGTCTCACTCTCCCACCGGGTGAACACCCCACTTTCAATCGACAAGAGACATCTGGGCATGCTTATACGGTTGACAAACCTGGCAGTAGCCGGTTTGCAGAGTATGCTTCTGTCGTCATCGTGAACAACCCTCTTATTCGTTCTCCAGGCAATATGCATATCACGGAGAGGGAAATGCTCGCCATCAGCCTACGGATGAACCGCAAGTGGCGTCCCTGCGACAACCACGATTTATAAACCACGGTATGATGGGCCCACCTCCACCACCGAATCAAGAAAAGCGCTTCAAGCCAGCAACCGGCCATACGCATTCGCAAGCTGACCAGACAATGGAGACCTCGCTACAGCGAGTGACAAAGAATACCGATAGCAACATGGGACCACCCCCGACACCCCATCGACCATTTTCTGCGGCCCTACGGATGTCGTCAAGAGTGCCAACTCAGAACGCGACACTCCAACCGTCGTCAAGCTCGCAGACGAATCGATTTATTCCTAGCTCATCTCACGGTCGGGCGTTCTCCGGGCTCACGTCGGCTGTGCCATCTTCCGGCGGAATGCCATTGGGAGGAAACCGCGTGCCTTTTGTACCACAAAATTCGAGTGGGTTTGGGTGATGCTGTCGAGGAATGTTGTGACAGATACGTAGTATTTGAAAATTAAGGGGGTTGTCAAAGTGGAGCGGGTGTGAGAGCAATGCCTGCCACAGCCGTGCCACACTAGAAAGGGGATGTCTTGGAACAGCCCTGCCCGCAGCACGCTCATTTCTTCGTTTACTATCATCCCCCTCGGTGCGCCCTCTTGAGTTGCTGCCATGGCGTACAGGGATCCCTATACCGAGCAGCATGGACGGTACGACCAGCCTTACACTGACGCACCCGCCTTCAACCCATACAACGCACAACCTCACCAAGCTTATGACCAGGGCGGTTATGATCCCTACCGTGACGGAGCGGGGGATACCAACCACGTCCAGTCCATGGACCCCGGAGGATCAGCGTATGCGCCTGGCCACTACAAATCAGAGAGCACCGCCCAATATGACCAAGGTGCCTTTGCACGAGCTACCAGGACAAAGTGCGTGTATCGATTGTGACGTCCGCTGCCAGAGTATGACGCTGAGACTCTGTTGTTATACAGTCGACCCGGCGATTTTCGCCACTGGCGCCATGAAGCCCATGCTGGTCTGTGGACCGGGGTATGTCTTGCAACATCCCTTCATAATGACCGGATTAACTGACTTTTGAGCAGGGTAGTCGAGGGGCTTGCATCGGGCGGTTCTGTTGCTGTACTCTCATGATCATCCTCTTCCTGATGATCAGCATCCTATTACCCCTTGCGCTGGTGTGTGGATTCTCTTCGAGAGAATGCAACATCAAATATTAACAAAATCTGGATGCTCTAGTGGACTCGTCCTCCCAACATCATAATTGGGAACGTTCAAGTTGTCACCAACGGAAGCGAGGTAAATTACATCTCGCGACTCTCAGTGGCAACCAGTAAAACATTCTCGTTCCGCAGATCCAGCCTCTGAACAATGGCGTTAAGATCAATCTTGAGATCCCTATCCAGTACGTGTTCTGGATGTCTCGTAGTTTTGTGAGGCACTCACCCAATGATAGCGTCAGCAACCCTAATTATTTTAGTGTATCATTTTCCTCAATAACGGCGAAAGTATGTACCTCCCTGGAATGCTGCCCTCTGGTTTGTTGAATATCCCCAGATTTACTACCCCATCGGCAACACGCTTATTGGTAGTGGACAAGAGGGCGAAATAACGTTCTATTCACATGCCAGCACAAACTTCACTTTCCCTTTCTCGATTGAATATACAACCACCATGTCGTCAAGTGCAGCGATTGTTACCGACTTGGTGAATAAGTGTGGCATTCGGGGTGGTACAGCATCGGACATCACTGTGAACTATGAAATCACGGTAAGTAGAGTTTTCCTTCACGTAGAAGTTCGCAAAATCTAATCCCTTCCTCTTTGTTAGCCGGCTTTGCGTGTGCTTTTCTTCACTGTTTCACCAACGATCAGCAACTCTGCCAGCTTCCAGTGTCCTTTGACGGCCTCTGACATATCTGTAAGTGATTCCATGAGAGTATGATGGCCATGCTCATGCTCCTTGTAGAGCCTAACCTCTGCGATCACTGGAGGGAGTTTACTGTAATTAACTGCAGTGTTTTCGGACACTTTCAGACATCATGTATATAGTGCATGGACTATAGATATTCATGTTACTCTTTCGCGTAGTATCTGGGTTGATTTTTAGCTGAGACCAAATGCCACCCGAGGGAGAAACATTCCTGCCTAGAATACATTCCGTGTTCTACGCAATATTCGACGTCAAGACTGGTCCAAAGATCGTTTTCCAAGTCCCAGAAGGTCTCATAGCGCCAGCTGCACACGCCTCCAGCTTGTCGGTGACCTCCTCACCGAAACCAACGACTGCAACTTTTGTCGAAGGGGAGGAGCAAAAGTTGTCTCGTCGATCCAGCTCCTCCTTCATTTCAACAGGCAGCCAGTGCCCAAGCCCTCTACGTCACTTGCCTTCTCCTCAGCACCGTTCCTCCTCTTCCAGCAGGACCCTGTTTAATTTTAGCGACATTTCGAAGTATGTCATTCCCCCGAATCCACTCTGTGGTCGCCTCGTCATCTGTGCGACGGGGAATTATCGCATCATCGGACTTCCCGTGTCCCTTGCTGGCAAGTACGAGCGAAACTTTTTCAGGTTCAACATCTGCTTCGTTTTCGAGCGTTCGGCGAATCTTAGCTGCTATGAACCGATCGTCCGGAAAGTCAGCAGGGTCCTGACGGCTTGTGAAGTCTGTCTTCCTGGATTTTTTCCCCACAATGCATGCTCACGCCCTGGTTTATAGGAAGAATCCATGTTTCTGTCCAACCCTCAGACGTCACTAGCAATATATGCCATCATAGAGGAACTATACGAGGACTTGAATTCGTATTCCGAGACATCGATCCCGATCGACGATTTCAACTCTATTGAGCTCAAAATACTCCCATTCTACCCTAATCCACCCACCGTAAGGGATTGGCACGTGCCTCTCGCACTCATAAATCTATCGAAGCGAGTGGAAGATAACTGGGATATCACGATGAGAAAGGTAGACTCATTGTCGCTCGGTTCGAGTTATCTTATAACTATCCCTTCAGGTCTGCCCCTACATCAATGGCGTGAACCACGTCAGTCGCATCGCGCAGCTGGCAGACTGCGACCTGGAGTTAACTCGTCAGGCGATCTCCCACCTTTTGTAAGTGCCGAGCACTGTGTGTATCGCTTGTATGCTCAATCGTACGGTGAGGTATTACCAGGTCATAATGACGATTGACATCTTCCAATATTCAAACATGTACACCCTCAGGAAAAACGTGCAGTGGCTTGCAGACGAGCCCCACGTTAAAGATGAATGTGGTCCCTACGTAACCAAGCCAGGTAACTCAGCAGCTTGCTTTCTTATGCTCCGTCTTACGCGTACTTCAGGAAAGCCGATTCCCGACTGGCCCAAGTTGCTACATCTCTACTCTCGGTTCAGACCAGGACGAACTGTGTTCGAATGGATGGAGAGCCACGACGTCCACGAACTTGGTATTGACGTTCGAAGATTCACGAGTTTTGGTGTGATCAAGGTGGGGCTAAGACAATACGCGTCGCGATACGCTCACTCGTGTGCACGCACCGGTAGGGTTTCCTCCGCCGAGTCCACCGCTACCCAGTCTACATCCCCGAGTCGTCATCACCCACAAATCGAAGACGCCGACAGAGTTTTTCGACCTCTCCTACCCAACTCACAACTCAGCGCGCGAACCTGCCTGTGGACTCCGCGGAACCGTTTGGTCGCTCTAGAGGGCGGCTACCCGAAGCTCCGTTCGTTGTTCCAGCCCATACCGAAGCGCTGCTGAGTTCCCCGACCAAAGAAACTGACTTGACCAAGAGCACACCGGGTCGAAGGACCAGCAACGCCCAAAAGGCGCTAGAACAACTCCGCTTCAAATCGCTGCAGAGAAGTGGCTCGACCATCATCGTTGGCAATCCATCATCCTCTTCCGCATATCAAGAAGACGCTAGTATCCCTCGCGAGCGCGTCGGACGACCTAGAGTCAACTCGGATGGGCGTCGACAGTCGATATACCAACCGTCGGAAGTGTCGAGCAGGGAAGGTCGTTCCATGGTGTATGGATCCTCTGTGGGACCCATATCCACTGGACGTCCAAGATACTCTCGCTCACCATCCGCGCCGATGGTCCCGCAGATCCACACATCGTTCTCCCAAGGGTCAGGGCAATCACTCAATGTGCCACCCCCACCGCCCGAATTGATCCCTTTGCTCGATGGGGAGCATCACACGGATGAACTGTCAACGAGGTTTGAGGCTGGTTGGCCACTACTCCAGCAATGGCTTGCTATCATCGGGGGCGGGCGAGACGGGGACTTTGGTAGAGTGTCAATCATTTATCGTTGAGCAAGATGAGACAAGCAAGTATGGTAGAAGTTTTTAGTTTTTCTTTCTTTCTTTATATACATATATATATAAAACACCAAAAAACACCAAAGTATAGGATCAAGGATACAATGCTCTCTATGTAGAATACCTGTACATTCTAGGCAAGCGTCCGGTTGACATTGACGTAGCCAACTCCATAGCATGAATAGATGGATTCCATGCAAGACGGGTCAGACGGGTTTGCGGATACAATTTTGAACGATGTTCCAAAGAAATCTTTGATGTCCTGTAAAAACTGGGTCCTAAAGATGATAACGTAAACACCATATCGTATCGAATGCTCGAATACTGACGTTCGAGGAGATGCTTGACCCATCCGACATCGACCTACATCTTCGCTGCCCAGCACCATCATCAAGAGAACGAGGCTTTGATGCTTCCGATCAATACAACCTCCGCGCCGTATTTCAGACAAGAGTGTACGGCTCGCCAAGAGTGCTACATCCTCTGGAGTACCACCCG
>QFES01004461.1:0-26858 GCA_003316375.1 Tylopilus plumbeoviolaceoides
GTCCTCAACTTGCCTACGTCCACGATAATGGAGTACAAATCGAACAACGGTATTCTGCTTCTCATTTTTTGGCAATAGCTTTCTCGTGCTAATTCGTGCACTCGTCGCATTGCAGACTCGATGCAGGACAAGTCCTCCTTCCGTAACTCTGCCATCGAACGCACGCCTGCCGTTCCCTGATTGGCTGCTAAACTGGGGGGGCTCGGGATTACTCAAAGTTGGCAGTGATCCGCTGTTTGTCTTGCTTCGGACCCGAAACTACCCGGTCATATGCACAGACACCGTGTCCAAACACTAGGATTGGAGTTTGTCAGAGATGTACAACTTTACAGAGGAGCAGTGTTGATCACAATCACTTGACATTCTTTATTGAAGGTCATACGGTGAGGAATGGGGTAAGAGGTCACGGAGAACGGTAGGAGACAGACGAAAGATAATACAATGCGGTTGGACATCCCCAATGCAGGAAATTGTTCAAGCATGTGCATTTCGCAGTTCATACAGAGTTTTTCCATAGTAGGCACCCGCACTCGCACTGGTGATGGCCAAAATCACAGGGACAGGTCCCTTGGTGATACGAGGGAGCGAGGACATCAATAAAAGGGCAGAGGCACCTGTTGGTCAACGTCGGGGGTGAGCAGTCGCAGCAGTGGTAGAGAGCCTTACCGAGAGCGGCCTCGATGCCATTTGGTGCACCCTTTTTGATCTGTTCTGCGCTCCAGATGTAGAGCACGCCAACACTAGACACGCAACTACTTAGCACATCATGTCGGAGCGCAAGGATAAGGACTTACCCGACCCCAGCTATGAGGGAGGGAATAGAACGTGTCCTGAGAAAGCCCGTAACCCCACCGGTGATGCACAAGGCGCCCACTGCGTAAGCTGGGATGGCAGACTGAAGAACTGGCATGTCAGTTCCTGGAGAATGATAGCGCGAGTTCGAATGAGCTTGCCATGGTCAATTCAAGTAGGCTTACAGATACTACAAGCGTGAAGCAACAAGCAAGTTGTGATGTGAGCGACTGTGGAGAAGGAGACGTAGTATTACTTGATCGTATTACGCGAGCCTCGGTTAGTCATTCTAGGCTTCACTCCATCACTGGCACGCCCCTCCGAGTCCAGCGCATCTATCCACCACTGTACCACACTCACTCTGCAGCCATGAAAGGCGCTAAGTTCACCTAGTATGTCTATCTTCATGTCGGATGACTCCTTTTCACTCCCGCAGTTGTCTCCAGGGCATTCTTGGAGCCCATTTTCTTTGTGCTATCTGTGATTCCGTCACCACCTACTCTATCAAAAAGACCTCCTGGGAGCTTGGATTCGTCGGATGGAGCGCGCTTGCCATCCCACATCTTGATAAAGGCTTGCGTGCGTTACTCTGATGTCCAAGAGATTCCACACCCGCCCAAAAGCCTTGTGGTTCAGAGAACGAGTCTTCCAGAATGATACAGATCCACCACATAATGTGTGATGGGTGCCACGAGGTTCGTGTATCTACCAGCGCAGCAAGACAACTTGCCGATGCACCCGTTTTTGACAGACCATGCCATGGGAAAATGCTCCCCGTCGCCCATCACACGCGGCTTGGTCCGTGTCTCGCCGTATGGCACCTATCTCCAGCTGACATATGGAACAAGTGCGCATCTTGCGAGGAACGCTCATATATGCACCATGATGCTATGCATGTCTTCCTCAACTACCGCCAGTCCATCGTGCTTTGGGCTACTTCAGCGTTTTTGCCCGAGTTGTATGTCCCTTTATTTTTCTTGCGTAGACTCTACCACCCAAGTAGCCTGCTCTCGGAGGACCTGTACAAAATCGGGTAGCATAGCATTTCTGACTTAGCAGCACCGACAAGTGTTTTAAACTCTGGTAGTTTTGAATGTTATTCCAGATAATTTGAATTTTGGGGGCGATTTGACGTGAAATTCTGCCCCGTTCGTGAGTACTTGAGTCACGGGCCGTACTAGTAGGCTGTCTGTGGCTCTATTAGTCATCTCTAGGCTTCACTAAATACTAAACGTCTTTATGCCGCTTCCCGATAAGAACGAGGAATATGGTACTAAAGACTACTGGTGAGCCTAGACAGAGCTTGGCTTCGTTGCTATCTCCCGGTGACCATTTAATCGAATAGGAATTTGAGATACTCCCAGTGCGTCTCCGTCACGCGTACACTCCAAGCTAAATATCTATCTGACGGATCATCTAACCGATGGCGATGATAGAGAAGATCCAGATACCACTTTTGACTGGTTCAAATCCTATGCTGATCTTGCCACTCATATACGTCTCTTGATACCTGACAAGACGGCCAGGATATTGATGCTCGGTTGCGGAAACTCAAAATTCTCGGAAGAGGTCAGTGAATGAACTCTGGCAGTCTGAGTCGTAGCTTGACATATGGTTAGATGTGGGAGGACGGCTACAAAAACATCGCCAACATTGACGTCCGTTCTTCTCACATCGATGAAGGGGCTTCTCCGTTCTCACCCTTTTAATACAGTATTCGGCGGTCGTGATCGAACAGATGCGCGCGCGTCATACAGAGTTGCGGCCAGATATGGAGTGTACGCCCAACACAAACGATCTACTGAGTCTTAACTACTATGCGCTCGTGACTCTTTTACAGGGCACGAGATGGATGTCCGTGCTTTGTCATTCGAAGATGCTTCATTCGACATCGCAATCGATAAAGGTACTGTAACCCCCTCTTGGATTTTGGTGTCGACATTTGAATCATTCGTAAAGGGACCATGGATGCGATGATGACCTCCTCAACCTCTGTTTGGGTCTGGGCCCACCCAATGGTGCTTGATTCTCTAGACTTACTTGCGGTGCGTTCAGGACCCCCCGGAAGATGTCATCAAGAGCTGTACCGCAGAAGTATCCGAGGTCCTCAGGTGTGTTTGATCCCCCTCATGCTAATCACGGACAACAGGTTCACTAGCACTCCGCTCCTTTGCAGGGTCCTCCGGCCTTCCGGAATATTTATCTACATTACATTCGGTCAACCCCACTTTCGCCGAAGGTTACTTACGGGTCCTCATGCTCCCAGCACGAGACTAGAAGTGAAAGAGCTTGGGGAATCCTTCCATTATTACATGTATATCTTGCGCAAAGTGGCTTAGTCTGCCATTGCGTTAAATCCAAGATCGTCCGCAAATCACGACCACTAGATTGCCAGCGAAGCTGTGGATAGCATCGTACACGTTCAGCTACTGGAGCTCCAAGTCCGCCAACCGATATCTTCCACTGGAGATATGGAAGCGAACAAGCCCAAGCGCAAACTTCTTGAACGTCTCGCAGGCTTTCGGAGATCCACTCAATATCTCGACAGAACGCTCAAAGACATCGATGGTTGTCTCCGCCAGCGAACGGAAGGCGTCCAACTTGGACGTCTTGTTGCGTGCTGCAATGATAGATATTTGATTGGTTGTTTCACCAGCCAGTTCCTCCTTGTAGAAGGACAGCACATCGCTACAGCCGACGTGGGCAGAATTAGAGTGTGCGTTTGCAATTGGTCTGAAACGCACTTTGTGTCATTAAAAAATTGCATCATTTCTGGCACTGCCTGGATGTAGTCCTCCACGGGGATCTCCCGGGGGAATGCCATGAGAACATATGCTTCGGGGGCAGCAGCCATCATCCGCAGGTAGGACGCATATTGTTGGGCAGCGTTAGAGATCTGTTTACGCTCGTTCAGACCAGCTTACAGGCATTTGATCATCGATATATACCTGCATACGCTTGGTCTCGTGCTCCAGTATGCTGGCCGTTACAAAGTCCAACGTCGACGTGACAATAAGATTGGATGATACGGGGTGAAACAAATCAGGTGCTTTGTGCAAGAGATCCGTGAGGGCGTCCAGGACACCGTTGTCGTGAGCCTGCCCCCGAAAGAAGCGTCGGTTGAACCGATACATATCGGCTCTCTGCAGGGGAAAGCGTGTCATGGCGTCATCCACGGAGAAGATATATGTGGTATAGAGCGCCGCCCAAATTTGAATGGAACGGTGAGGTAGATGTGCACACGCTGTGGACGAGTAGACGACGCCTTCCCGCAGGTACGACTGCACGGACGGCGCATCGTCTATCACGTATCCGCGCCGCGTGGCTTCATCAACGCATTCTTGGTAAAGGGCGTCATCAAACGACACCGGTTCGTACGCAAGATTTAACCGTGCAAAGAATGCTGCGATCGTCCTGCGCAGGTCCTGGACCTGGAAAAAAGAATGGGTCAATGAGTGAACCGACCTCTCTACCAGACTCGCTGAGCGGTCGCGGTGGTGTGGGGTACTGCCAACTTGTTGATGATGGTGTGTTTTCCACTGGCATGACCACCATTGACAGCCTAACGTGGCACGTCTCGAGAGCAGCTTGAAGACAAAGCCAGTCCGTCGGATTTGAGCTTGACGGTTCCAGCATTTCAGTGTGCAAGACATGCCAGGGCCGCGGTTATAGCGTGCTGCCAGTGTTTATTGACCGAGTGTTTGCTTGTTTGCTTGTTTTTTGTTCCGAACAAAGGCCGCGGCCGCCAATGCCGCAAATCTCCAAGCGTTCCCAGGAATCAGCTCTGATATCGCTCGTGCATGCAGGTAATTGAACAAGTGTGACCACATGAATGTACCAGATATTATGGGTACTCATATTTTAGGCACTAGTTCGCTCGGTCGCTTTGGCATCAGCATGCATTGCAACAGGATGGCGTTGCTAGACATAGAGTCATATTTGCATCCAAACAAGGCTGGACTATTCGTATGCCGGATCAACCCATCGGCTTGCACGGTTTCTCATGGAGAGAACTACACCTTTGTTAACTTTTTAGTCGTACACCCTGCCCGCCGTAGCAAGTTCGAGCGGGTATGAAGCCGTGCTTGGCATTGAAAATCATTGACGTCGAGGAAGATGATCACGCCTTCAACCAAGTACATTAGAATTCTGACCTGATCAGAATAAAAATTTGACATTCTTGTAATATGTCAGCAATGGATTCTCCCCACTCCTCAGTTGCGTCTTGTCCAAGTCACCATAAGTTTCCATGAACTCTGCATGGCTGAAAACGTTACTCCTCCTCTCCCCTACAGGCAGTCCACTCGCAGACTTGACACCATCAAGCGGCGAGCGACGAGACGATGGTGAGAAGAAACCAGAGTCAAGAGAGAGGGGGGATGTGTCGGTGGCAAAAGGCGATAGACGTGCATGCTTTAAATCAAGGGCATCATCACAGATACCAGCGGGCTGTTCGAGCACGTATTCATACATGTCGCGCAGCTGCCCGAATGCGGTGGGGAACAAAATGTCGAAATAGCCCTGGCGGACGAAAATCGTTTTACAGGGTACCATTGTCCCGCGCACGCTCGTCTGCACAACGGGTCCATTTGCACCTTGCACGGCGTCTGGTAATGAGGAGAAGTCTGAGAGGAGTAAACGATGTCGAGGAAAATGTGCGCGGAGGAGACGAAGCAGAGAGAGCTGGCGTGTAGGTATGTACTCCGGGGGTGACAGATTCGGCGCGAAGGGAAGGGCCGAGATTACTCTTCTCAAAGAGGATGTGCGGAGGTACCATGGGAACGGGGGCTGGCGCTTGATGCGTTGACGAAGAGAGAGGAAGGATGCGGTGAGCGGGTCAGTAATTCTTGTGTAATATGGTATAAATTCGCCTTCCTCGTCGATGGCGACTAAGCCCTGGAAGGGCTCCAACGTGCGAGTGTCATATCGTACGACGTCATGAGCAAAATTGTCCACGACCTCAGTGGCGAGGATATAGCATGGTGCGTGTTCTGTCTTGGTCCAGGAAAAGACACTCCGGTGCTCGACGTTCGCTGTGCGTAGTGCATGCCCAGCGCGGCGTAAACGGATCTTTTGGGCATTTGCGAGTGGGGCACTGATCTCGATGATAGTGTAGACTGTGCGGTCATAGACTTCAGGATAATGTTCACGAAGGTGGTCGAGAATATTCAACGCTAGTGTACCGTTTCCAGCTCCAAGCTCGTAAATCTTGAAGTCTTCGTAAGGGAAGTATTTCAGGAGATACTCGGACACGAGACATTGAGCAATGGCTTGACCATACCATGGCTGAATGACCTTGAGAGTGGAAATAACGAGGAGTGAGCCAACACACACCTTGAACAACTCCGTGGGTGTATGCCAGATTTGCCTTCCTGGTCCATCAGTCTCCGACAAACTGCCACACTCAACATAGCAGCGCGCGACAGCTGTTTCGAACTGTGTGGTGTCTTTGAAAGTGCAGAAGTCGAATCCCTCGTTTTCCTCCCCAGGTGCCGTGAATATGACAGCTCGCTTGGAGAAATAGCCATAGTGTGGATTGTAGAGTGCGTCTTCTATGAAATCTCGCACGAGCATACGGACGCGCGTTGGTGGAGTAGTGAAGGACTTGGCCAAGTCATTGGAAGTGACGAGTGGATAGGAAAGGTATTCCTGTGGGACGTCCGTCGAGAACACGACTTCAGGATTGAAGTTGAACTTGTCCTTGTCGATTCTACGAGGTGGCTTGTCTGAGCAAGGAACCGAAGAGGTCGTAAAATAAGCCTTGAGGTACTGTCGCCGTTGACAACAGCGCCGAGCTTGCCTCAGCGCTGCAGAGAGCATCGACGATGTGGCTGACCTCACTGAGCGGAACGGGAAAACCAGTCGCGTTGCTCCGAACGTCGCAGTGCCCACTCCAGACCAGCTGGATCGATCCCGACACTCCTCCACATTCTAGATCTCCTCAACCAGCATGGACGTCGAGCGCTACGTTCGCTCGTGGATGGCCACCGAAGGAGACGCCGATATTGAGAAACTTGTCATAGGTTTGCGCCTCAGATCTCTTCGTTTGTATATGCTGATTGTCTTCAGGTATCTCGTCGGGCAGCGTCACTTTCCTCGATATTGTCAAAGCTTTGGGAGAGTACTTGACGTCGGAAGAGGATCCCCTGCGAACCAAAGGTGTGTCCTTCAAGATCACCAGTCGAGGTTCATCTGACATGTGAAAGGTGTACAGATACTTTCGTTAGTGATCGAACGCTGCCAAAGGGACAAGCTCAATAGACAAGCAGGTGTGTACGTTCGGAGAAGATCTTCACTCCTGACAATGACACATCTTCCAGTCCGAGTTCTCACCACATTCTATTGCTCTAAGCTGGAGGACACAGAAACAATCACACCAGCACTCAGCGGACTGTCTCAGCTAGTGACTTTCCCCTCGTTTTCGTCCCTTGAAGTCTCGGATGTACTTACCGCGTGGGTTTCACTCCTCTATCGCCTGCATGTACCTCATATTTCTCATTCAGAATATTCCAGCATGTCAAGATGCAGTCTCTGGAGCAAGCTACCCGTTGGCATGTCTATAACATTGTAAACGCTTTCATGAACACATACCGGGATCATCTCAGAAATATGGGAGAGAAATTTGTTTCGGATTATGCGGCTCTGGCAACCGGAGAAAAAGATCCCCGCAACCTCCTCGTTGCGTTTAACATTGCCCACAGAATTCTGACAGAATTCGATATATCAAACCATGTCGAAGTGAGTACGTTACTCAGGAGTGACACAGTAGCGATGACATCGATGAACATTGCCTTCCACGAACCAGCCCTATTTTGACATCACGTTTTGTTATTATCCCATTATCTGGAATCCCACTCCGGGCGATCCATTCAACATCGATGACCTCAGAAAGGCATTGAGGTATGTTTCGGCGTTCCCTCCTGGCTAGCTCCCATTTAACCGTAAACTTCAACGGAATCACCTCTGCAACAGAGCATGTCTCAGTGCAACCCCTGCTTTCGGGTCCCTTGGCACCTCTCTTTTCCTCGAAAAGCTTGCACTCGGGTCAGCCGTAACCAAGGTTCGCATTTACCGCAAAAAATATCATTGAGTAACACTGTTGCATCGTATATAGCGGGACATTTTAGAAACGATGGCAACGTGCCTTCCTGTGTATGGTATGAGCACAGTGAAGGAGTTTGGCCGGAATATTTGGAGCGCATTGAAACTTGAGGTACGTCTCTCATTGCTGTGCTCTACATCGTCACGAGCCATGTTCGAAGATTTTCCAACCTACGGACCCTTTGACTGAAGAAATTGCTTTGAGCACTTTACGCACCTTCATTCCTGTCCTCCTGTCCTGCTCGTCGGATGGTACAGGCGATGCAAACGACACGGTATTTCAGACGATGATCACAGACTCTCTCGAGTCCATCGGAGAGCCTGAGAAAACGCAAGCGAAGGCCGGAATCAAAGTCTTGTGTAGGCTCGTAGATCTGCCCTGTATGTCATCGCTCCCATTCATAAGTAAAACTAATTTGAACCCATCAGCAAAACTGGGGAATGATGCGATCAATGACGCGATCGACAAATTAACTGAACTATTTCATGATCCAGGAGAGGTGTCCAATCGAGCAAGCGTAATCTCGCTGTTGACCGACCTCTTGAACGCTCTCGGAGATTTGGCAAAACGGGAAATATCGACAACGACAGAGAAGCCGTTAGATGACGTTCCATCACTAACCTCCTTGACCTCGCATAAGGATGATATACTTGGCATGCTCGTTGTCGGACTGAAGACTTCTGCGACACGGTCGCCGGCTATCCGTGGACTTTCGAGTATTATACGCATCCCCACTCTCCTAACAGACGCCGAGCTGGGATATATAGTGCTCGAAGCTGGGGAGTTAACTCGGAAGGAGCCCGACGAGGCTGAGGACGTTACGTACGTACCTCCATGTTGCATCTTTTCCTTTCCTACAACATGCTAATGTTGATCCAGCACCGATGCCATATCCCTTCTGTCTTCCATCGCCCTCACGGCGCCACACCATCTTGCGCATCAAACTCTCCCTTCATTGTTTGCCATGCTCCCTGAGCAAGCTCCTTCTCGGGATGCCCTTTCCGAGCGTATGGAGTACTGGCGTGCTCTTTCCACCCTCAGCAAGCTTTGCCTACATCCAACTCTATTTGAAATTTTGGTTATCCGTCTGACAGCCAAATTGGAGTTACTTTGTTCTCTACCTATTCCGCAGGAAGCGTCGTCCGGGGGAAATACGAGCGCTGAAGAGACCGAGCGTAGCACCGCATATGCACATGCACTACTCCTGACCCTCGCAAATACGCTCTCGGAAAAAGCCGGCAGATCAGATCTAGACGTCCCCAAGTATGTCGACCAACTACTTCCCCACCTTTTCCGGCTTTTCCTTGAGGCGGCAGTCTCAAGCGAACCGGAAATCCTACAGGATCAGAAGCTATTACGGGTGTGCGCCCGAATCGTGAAGTTGGTAGTTGAAGTATTATCTATCGAGTGTGTCATCATATCACTTCTAGTGCCTGCATACACTCACAACTCAGAGTAGAAAGCAACAGAAGTTTATTGATGGAATGTGTGCGGCTTTCCTTCATGGTCAAATTCAGGCCGTTATTGGAGGAGAGTTTCTTTCCCTTCACGAGCAGTTCAGACCCATTCATGTTGGTAAAGGTAGTTATCTGTTCCGGTCAAGATGTTGACCAAAGTCAATGTACAGGTTGACGCCAGCACACGTCAGCGAGAAACGGTTATTCTTTTTGCAGCCGCACACGTTCCTATCCGCAAAGAGGTACGTAATTTCTACTTCAACTTATATTAGATGCCCATTTGAGTCTTGGCTTTCTAGGTGGTGGTAGTGAAGGATTCAGACGCTACAGGACAGTCTGACCTATCTGCATTCCTCCGAAATCTTGTCGCATGGTCCACTTCATCCACTTGTAGCACCTTACAAAGAGAGGCTGCTTCCGAGCTATTCGCCACCTTCGTGAATAAATACACGGATGGTATGTAATTCGGTCTATTTGTAACATGCGAAGGGTTAAATTCGCAGCGGAGACATCCCTGAATTTCTAGATGAAATGCTAACAAGTTACTTTCCGACCGCTGTCAACGATCCCTGCGTCCCTACTGAAGCACGTCGCAGGGCCATAGACATTTGGGTTTGGGTAAGATTTCGATTATGCACCAACTGCACCAGTTTGTTCACATAACGGAATGCAGACAAGTAGAGGTTTGGTAGTTCGGTCCCACCCATTGGCGCCCTCATTTATCGACTCCCTGCTTACCCTACTTGATGATGAAGCCGTTGCATGGAACGCGGCCCGTGCACTTGGGGTATTCATCGCAGATGATGAGGTTCTGACAAAACGAAACGGTGCAATATTAAAGGTGGGCGAATCTTGTAGTGTAAATTTGCTGCAAGGTGTGCTGAGGCATATGACCCAGATTCTCCATGTTCAGAAATTGTTCAATGTCGTGTTACCCAAGGTGATGGACGGCGCAAAGAAAGTTGATGGTGCGTTGCTCGATGTTGCTGTTTGAAACTCCATTGACGAATAAGCCAGGAACGAACCGAGAAACGGCTTATCCCTATCTCATCGCCCTTGCCTCCCTCGTGAACGCAGTTCCGAAATCAATGTACGGACCACAAATGTTCACCGTATGTCCATTATATTCAAAGTGCTTTCTATTTGATTCGTACTTGTGATCCCTTAGCTTATGCCATTGCTGCTTCGCGGACTTGAAATTACGGATCCTGAGATACGCCAGCAAATCATCGAAACGATCTCAAATAATATCAACGATTTTTCGGATGACAAACCATTGTCGACATACGCTTCTACCCTCGTCGTTGCGATGCTCAACAATTGCTCGGTCTCGGACATGCCAGAGCCCGTGAGTGGCGTGTTCAGTATAAACGCTCCCTCGGTCACGCAATGACGATACACAGAAAGTGCGCGTGGCAGCATTAAAGTGCCTGGCGCTGGTGCCCGGCGTAGTACGCTACGACTTGCTTCATCCGTACAAGCTCCGCGTATTGAAGGACCTTGCAAAGGCGTTGGATGACCCAAAAAGAACAGTGAGGAAAGAAACAGTAGATGCACGGTTCGCGGTTTTCTTTCACCTCTTTTTGTTCCTGTCGATTGCTGATGACTCTTCGACTCGACAGGACGAAATGGTAAGTCGACCCACAGACAAATGTGCGTCAACTAACGGATGGAGCGGATAGGTACAAATATAGCGGTTAAGTCATGGCTTTTTGCATGATATTACATAGCAAGGTGTGGTAAGGGGATTGGCCAGCAGTAGCCGTTACGGTGTAGGTGTACTAGATTTGCATTACTATGGGAACTCAAGTACTCAGGGGCTATTTCTCCTGAATTGGCCGGTTTTTCAGTCGCCGTTTGAAAAGAGCGGCCGCACTCAAGTACAACTACTGTACGCTTCATTCTCAAATTTTTGTTGCGGTCGCCAGTGTCATCATGTGGGTTAGTGGTCGAGTTCCTTGTTGACGTCTCGCTCGAACTGACCACTTGCTCGCTAGACTGAACATCGCAATCCAGAAGGACGGACCTACTGGTTCAGCACAGTGACCCGAGAAAGTGTTTGGGAGAAACCAGACGGTGAGCACCAATCAAATAAATCAGATCCCATCTCAACTGTATCACAGATCTCAAAACTCCTTTCGAGGTTTGGATTATTTTCTTAGTTTATAACTCCTGCTTGACGTTATAATTAAGCGTGCTCTGGCCGAGACACAATGGAAGGAATACTTCTCTGGAGGAAGGAAATACTATTATAACGTATGTCTCAGTCATGATTTTCTTGTTGATTCAGTACTCAGTCATGTCTGCCTAGACGGAGACAAAGGAATCTAAATGGGATATGCCTGATGAACTCTTGCTTCTGATCGAGAAAGTGGAGAAGGAAGCCCAAGGGAGCCAGCTTGTGCTAGCCAGTAGCATGTAAGCCCGTTTTCTTACTACTCTATGGCGCACAGATCCATGTTCTTTATCCAGACCCGCAGTGTCGCCCCCTGCCCCATCCACCGGCACCCCTGGTGCCTCAACTTCAACGGCGCTCGCAAATGGTACAAATGGCCAGGTATCTCAAACTGGATCAGCCCTTCCATTCTCCTCTGGCAGTGTCCTTCCTGCACGACCAAATCTCCCCGATGATCCGCTGATTCCACACAATGGCTTTGCAACCTTGGAAGAGGGTGAAAAGGCGTTCATGCATTTATTGAGAAAAGCAGGCGTTGATGCAGATTGGAGCTGGGATCAAACTATGAGGGCTATCATCACTGATCCTTTGTATAAAGCACTAAATACCCTAGCCGAGAAAAAAACAGCTTGGCAAAAGGCGCGTGCCGTTGTTCCTTATCCTGAAAATTTATACTCACCAGTAACACCACAGTTTACTGACGGACTCCGTGCGAAAGAAGATGAAGAGCGGGAAGCCCGATTGTCGAAGCTACGTCCTGCAATAAGGAATATGCTCAAAGGCAACCCAAACGTTTTTCATTACACCACGTTTTCCACAGCCGACAAGCTTTTTTCACAACATCCAATATGGCAGCAAGCGAAGTTTGAAACAGAGAGAAAGCTTATATTTGAAGAATACGTCGCAGAACTCAAACAACGTGAAGTGGTACGTATTCGACTAGGGCTCATATATCTATTATTTCACTCATGCCATCATGTTGACCGCCGAGTAGCAAGAAACCAGGGCAGCCCGAGCACGCAGTATCGCCAAAATCGTGACTCTTTTCAAAGAGCTAGGCGTCGATGTACTTACACGATGGCGCAAAGCCCACGACATGGTCATCGAGTCAGATGAATGGAAGAGCGACGAAGAGCTGCGAAGGCTTCCTACACTGGATATACTTCTCGCGTTTGAAGACTACAGTCGAGTCAAAGAGCGCGAGTTTGAAGAGCAAATGCGGCGTGCCCAAGTAGACAAAATCCGTTCGGAGAGGAAAGCCCGCGAGGCGTTCAAGGTGAGTCACGCTGCTTCTGATTACATGACATAAATTTTATATAACTACTCGCAGGCTCTCCTTCAAGAATTAGTCGAGGCAGGCAAGATCAGGGCGCGCTCAAAATGGCGTCAGGTTTACCCTACATTCGCTTCAGATGAGCGTTATCTCAATCTTCTTGGAAGACCTGGTTCCAACCCACTGGAGCTCTTTTGGGATGTTGTCGACCAGCTCGACCAAAAACTCGACGCGAAGATTGCCCTTGCCGAAGAATGCATTCGTCGGGTCGAAGTGCCGAATGAATCACCTGAGGATTCTGCAAAGGTCGCGATTGTCGTTGCGCAATCGACTCTGGAGGAATTCGTGCACAGGGTGAGAAGGGATCCCGAGTCAGTCAGAAAGTTGAATGAGGAGGACCTTTACACGGTGTTCCGTTGCGTACGTATCTTCAGGCCGACCTGTTTCTGTCACTCAACCACATTTCAGTTGCACGATCAAGCCGTCAAGAAGCAACAAGACGAGAAACGTCGTCATGAACGCAGGCAAAGACACCTCCAAGATGATCTGCGCTATGCTCTCAAGAAACTCCCCGACTCTATCGATGTCAATATGCCATATGAAGCTGTAGGTGTTGCCTTGTCAAGCTAAGCCATGCAACCTCACAAATATCTCTAGGTTGTTCCCCTCATTGAGCATCTGGCAGAATACAAGGCCATTGAGGACGAGGAAACTCGTCGTGCTGCCTTTTCAAAGTTTGTGAAGAGGCAGAAAGAGCGCTTTCGGGAAGCCGCGTCAGAAGACGGGGCGTCAACCACTAGTAGGAAACGGAAGGAACCTCCTCGTGATACTGATAGGGATCGCGATCGCGACCGAGAACGGGAGCGCGAACGCGAGAGAGAACGTGAACGCGAACGCGAGCGTGAGCGAGACAGGGAACGAGAACGTGAACGTGATTCGTACCGTGACAAGGGACGGGACTACGACCGTGATCGGGACCGTGACCGTGACCGTGATAGGGACCGTAGTGATCGTGACCGTGATCGCGACAGGGACAGGGAGATGCGTAGCTCTCGGCACCACCGCACGGACGATTACGATACCTACTCCCGTGACCATGGACATCTGGACAGGGACAAAGAACGAGATCGAGACTATCGTTCTTCCAGGCATCTCCGCGACGAGCGAGATGTCAGGGATGATAGACGGCGGCCTCCCCGAAGTTCAAGGGACCATGGATATGGACGTGGACTCGATGAGGCACCGCCCTATGGAAACGAAGATGAGGATGGGGATAAAGGCCGTGAAAAACGTGAACGAAGCAAAGATGTGGGCCGTGACCTATCGAAACATGAAGATAGAGGGTATGGCGAAAGGGCCGAGAAGGTATGTTTCTTGATGTTTTTTTCTACAAGTTACTGAATCTCTTGAAGCGAGCAAGATATGAACCGGAAGTCGAGGAATCGAGAGAGCACAAAGGGGACAAGACGCATCGGGCTGAGACCCCAGAGGAAGGGGAAATCTAATGTTGGACGTACGCATCCTTAATCCACCTTTCGCTTATATGATGGCCACAGATAACTTGTCGAACTTTAGGCTCCGATAATTTTGCTGTATACAACCAGAACCGTTCATTCCTGATCATCCACAGCAGTAGCGACGGTCTGCATGGCCTTCGTGAATCATGTAGGATGGAGACTATGCATGATCTGTACGAATGCCCTATCTTCGCTTTCTGAAAACGAGGTAAACTTATACAGTTCGACATTCTATGATTGTTTCTATTTGAACCCACGGCACAAATAAAACCAACTGTTGCATCCCAAGCATGAGGTCCGACGAAGATACGCGGACAAATCATTCAAACGAGCGGCCATATGGTGAGTGACGCTGACTATGTTAAGTCTGACCGATATTGGACAGCTCTTTGACCTCGAGTGCACACTGCTCCCACCGGGCAGCTTGCAAGCATACCTCGATGGAATCCCCGATTTCTAAATTTTTAAGTACAGATGGGATTAGTCGTTGATGATTGTCTCCTCTCCTTGCGTACCCATTCAGAAGGTGCTCTGTTCTGGCCAGATTGGCGACTTAATGGCGGAGTGGGCCCCTTGTACCAGGAGTCAGTGTAGCCTCCAACTATTGCATGTTGCCAGGCAGCTTCTTTTCTATTAATGTGGGTCTAGTATCGGTGACATAAGGGTCGTGTGATGGCTATGAAAGATGCCAACAATCGCGAAAGCTCTCTGTACGCGGCTGCTTGAATGTGCCCACTGCAGTGAGCATGCTTATCAATTGATCATTCGTAACAAAACACGATCTTGAGTTCTTGTTACGCCAGCGATTCCGTCAAAATCTCATCCACGCTCTTGACAAATATGTCCACTATCTTCTCGATCTTCTCTGTAGTGGCAGTGTACGCAGGACCAAACACGATATGCTCGCCTTTAGTTCCATCAACATTGGCCCCTCCGTTCATTCCCATCACAACGAGTCCGTTCTTGAGGCAGCGTGCTTGGACGAGCATAGCAAACGTCTGCCCCTTGAAATCAAGCCTTGATTCATGGCCCGAGAAATCAAACTCGACAGCCCAGAATGCGCCACGGCCACGAATGTCGAATGTGAATGGTTTGGCTTTCACTTCTTCAGCTAATAGTCCCTGAGTAAGGAGTTTCTCCATCAATTCGCCGTTCCGTACGACACTTGGGAGTAGATTCTCCTCTTGAATCACTCTTTGTACGGTCAAAGCCGCTGCGCATGCTAATGGATGCGCCTAGGGAAACGCCAAGTTATCCTTGCGCTCCACAAAAAAAAGTCGCGTTACCTGATACGTGTGTCCATGTTTCAGGAGACCGGATCCTCCTCGTATACCTCTCATAACTCTTGGGGATAAGAGCACTGCTCCTATGGAGACATATCTATTCGCCACTCGTCAATTTCTGCGGCGACTTACGCAAGTTAAACCAAGTGCAGCGTAATGGCACCGAGACAGAAAAGAACTCACACCCAATAACAGTTTCCGGGCCCAGTTCGATGAATTTGTCTTCTAACTCTTGTCGAAGACGTTCAACGTACTGCTCCTCTGTCTCGTCTGGCTTTTGGAACCGTTTTGCATACGCTGGAGAAACATGATGAAAATGCTCGTTATCGAGAATATCCACGCAGGGTGCACGTCGCCCGGGGTGATGGCCGAGTGACAATGTACTTAGTGTATTTCCATGAAACGACAGTCTGCGAGCAATGAAGTTCTTTCTGGTGGGTTGTCCGATCTCGACGAAATACTGTGATGACTGCATCAGAAAGGACGAGTTGATCCAGATATCACTAACCTGTCTTGCAAGCTTGATTACGGCGTCCATGGCCTCGGATCCTGTGATCAGGTGTCGGAATCTAATTTTACTTGTTTCGCCATTTTACTTGCCACCAGATGCAAAGGTCACGAGTTCGAATGCTCCATCGCTTGAATCAACGAGGAACTTTGCAAGCTCCTCTGCGGGACGACTGGACATTTTCGCATTGTGTACATCTGTCGTGACGTCAGTCATTTCGCATCATATCAACATAAACGAACAAGTCAGGGTGTCAAGCTGAGCTTTCATGACGGCGATGACCTTTGGATGGCTGGCGCCAATACACGAAACCGCCGCCCCTCCGATCCCATCGATCACACGGCGACCATCTTCGAGGTCAATATAGATATCCTCTGCGTGGACCGCTACAGGCGGTGTCCACGGTGTCCTGTGTAAGATAGATGTGGTTACAGACATCAGGAGGGTTGGTGGACGAAAACAAAAACGAACTTCTCACAACCATTTACACGGACCAAATGAGCATCAAGGAATCAAGGATGACCGAGCCTGAGAGGGAAAGTAAACTCGCACGCAACTGATATTGGCCATGAGCCCATTGAAATGACAGGAAATATATTGGATGTTGGTCCTCATTAATCTGATACATACTACGCGTCCGTGATTGATGGTTTGTCGATTAGCCCGTTGATATTCTTCGAAGGGATGAAAGGTGGGTGGTCGAAAGCACAAATTTAATGGACGTCCCCCTGGTCATACGATACTTTGGTTAGGAGGCGAACGTACGTAGAAGAGAGTTCAAATCTTCGAATAGACTGGAGGTGGCGTAAAATTACCTTGCTTGCCAAGGGAGCCAAGTTGCCAACTTAGATGTTTGGCCCAAGTTGTGTGCGCCGTGCAACTCTGACAAGTCACTCACTCAGTGAGTCTGTGCAGACACTCCATTTGGCTCTTTTTCTGTTCTGTCGCAGTCACATCGTGGTAGCCAGTCGATTAAATCGGTCTTGATGAACCCGATTGACGTGCTCTAACATCCAGCCAGTCAAGTCACGTCTCGGTTCGTTCAAGCTTGCAGCTCATCTCCACCGGCAAGACTCCTCAATCCATCTGTTTAAATAGCGTTCGGTGCGTGTTTCATTTCGCTTGGGAGCTCCACCATAACTTTTTTTACCGCTAGGGCACACTTGACACGATGCGCTTCTACATCCTCGGAGTAGGACCCATCGGTTCCCTCCTTGCCCATCATCTCCGGGCAGCGCTTCCAAGCACACACTCTATCACGCTCATACAAAAGTCTGTTAGCCAAGCACGAAATGCGGTTTCCCTTGGGGGTGCAATATCAGTGGAGAACCAGGGCATAGTAGAGACTCGCGACGGTTATGATATGGAGGTCTTCGAACAGGGTGACTACTCTGGGGCAGGGATACCTTTCGACTCGACGCTTTCCAAGGACGACGTCAAACGCTATCCCCCATCCTTCGAACACCCACGGACCGACCCTATTGAAACGCTTTTCGTCACTACGAAAGCACAAAACACCACGGGCGCCGTTTCTCGGATGATTCCCCGGTTAACACCTCGAAGTACAATCGTACTGCTCCAAAATGGGATGGGCATCTATGAAGATCTCGTACAAAAACTCTTCCGTAACCCCGAAAGTAGACCTCACTTCATCCTGGCGACGAATACCCATGGTGCATGGCTCAAGTCTCCGTTGCACGTGGTACATGCAGGGGTCGGTGACATCGAGTTTGGTATCGTTCCAGATAGCCGCGGGCGAGATTTCGAAGCATCACTCTCGGATGAGAGCGAGCCACGACACGAACGAGAGCTCAGTCTCGGGGATATAGCACGGCAAGGCGAAACGTCTTTTGCCGAATACTCCAGCTTACGGGACACAGTCGCTGTCCTCAACTCACTTGATGGGCTGCACTGCAGATGGAGACCCATGTCAGACGTGCAACTTGCCATGCGCAAAAAGCTAGTCGTAAACGCCGTGATTAACTCCCTGACAGCAATTCTCGGCTGCCGAAACGGCGATTTGTTCAAAGACGAGGCGTCCAAGCGAATGCTACGGGATGTTTGCACGGAAGCTGCTACCGCCTTTCAGGCACAGTTGGAAGCTGACACGCAGGCCTTTCTTGGTTCGCTTGCCCCGGATGTGGAGAGGAGTCAAACACCGCTAGGCCGGCTGCCGCATGATCTGCAAGCGGACGCGCTAGTGGAAGAAGTCAAAAGAGTCGCCCAACTGACGAGAGGGAACATTTCGTCGACGCTGTCGGATATAAGGAAGGGCAGACGAACGGAGATATCGTACCTGAATGGGTATCTTGTTCGTCTTGGGAGACAATATGGCGTTCCAATGGTCGTAAATTCAGCGCTGCTCAATTTAGTCAACATGCGGAGTGCTATTCCCGTCGACCAGATGCTCTGAGAGATGCCAACGTCAGGTTTGTCCGTTTGGTCACGTACGCCAGGAATGTATTCACCCCCAAACAGGATATAGTATTGTCCATACGGCATGCTGCCATGTATGTCGCTCTTTGCTGGGCAGCTCATAGGCGGTAGACTATGTAAATAGACTGCGATGGCAGAGAAGCAGCGTTAGTTGGACACGAGGCATGCACATTGACGGTCGTGACTCAGGCCCAGATCGCCACTTCTACTAGTACTAATCGAGCAAATGTGGTGAGCACTACGATTGTACTTCAATTGTAGTACTCCCCTCATTTACCAGGTTGCAGCAGCGAGTTTCACCCTGCTTTGACCCATTGTTTGTACACCTGATCAACTATGTGCAGTCATCACCCACTGTTGAGCCCTTGGCACTGGCAGCAACGCCACTGTTAAGTATCTGTAGGCCACATACATACCTTGGTTTCGTCGTTACCGTGCTAACACATCTATGCGACCCCTGGTTCCGAAGTGTAATGTACGTGGGATCGTGAAAAGACTATAGCTGAAGGCCATAGTCCCATGGCTCTGTCTTGGAAGAGGATGTTAGGGCTGTCAGAATACCCATCTCTCAGGTAGGGCCACGGGGCCGCAACATGAAGGAGTAGAGACAGGCAGTTATTTTGTGAAAGCTGTGATCAAAGGGCTACGCTACCCCAACCGCTGCCCGTCAGAGGTCGTTTAGGGTATCAGCTTCTAATCTTACTCCCTGTCGGGGGAGTTGGCCTGACTCAGAGGCAGCTGAGGCGTGAGCCCGGACAGAGCGGTTGTGTCGGGATGCGCGAGTAGAGAGGAGGGAAGCTTCCTGCTCAGGAGTGATGGCCAGATATATATACCGGGGACTGGGATACTCCCACAAGTGGTATGAGTGAATGGAATCGCTTCGGATGCTTCTTCGCTGCCACACGGTACCCACGGTGGACACCATGGGGTCCGCTCTCCACCATCCGGACCGGGCGGATTTGCGAAGAGCGGCACGGAATGGCCAGCTTATACGTGGTGCTAGCACACCTACGTGACTTTTGGGACGATGCCACACGACGAGTGGAAATCAGACGACCAAGTGATCACCTTTTGCAAAAGTCAGCAGTCCGTGCTTGCGAACGGCTCCACACTATTTGTGACAGGAAATGGCTGATGATTGCAGTTGTACTACGCGATGACATGAAGTTCCCCCGCTATGACGACAAGGGGAGGTTTGTGAACTGGATGCACCCAATGCGTAGACGGGTGTATGGATGCTTGTTCTTGATGGTTTTTTGGTAACCCTTTCTCCGTTTCTTCTTGAAGACCACCTCCATTTTTCCTTTGGTGTGCTCTATCACGGTGGCCTCCACTTTGATGTGATCGCGCGGGAGGAGTGGTTCGCCCCGGAGGGTGTATTCGCGTGAACCGATCTCGTGGATGTCACGGAGATGGAGAACGTCGCCAACGCGGGCGTCCTTGAGGTGAGGGACGGTGAGGACGTCGCGTGGTGTCAGAATGTACTTTCTCCCGACCACGGCAGCGATGACATATTGGGACGGCTGGGAACGGATGGCGTTCAATGCGGCGACGGTCGAGTCCGGCGCGGAGTGGAGAGAACGAGTCGTGACTTGACACCGCACGTCAGCAGACAAGGATATATTTTGCGGACGTGCTCACCTCTCCGAAGAGTCTGAGAGAGCCAACTCCAAGACATGACGAAAAAGACCCGCGAGCGTGACATTGTTACACGCTGTCACGCTATTGAATCGGCGATTGAAATGTGTAGTTTTGGTGTTCACCCGGGAATTCCCTACTTCTCATCCTCACCTTTGCCTCTCGCGGACAATGCATAGAATCGCACTACGAAACTCGGCCCGCAAGGTCGCTTTGGCCGCTGCGTCCAGAGTTTGTTTTCAATTCTTTTCTTGTCATTTTTACACGTCTAATCGTGTTTTCATCCCACCAGAACTGTGCGCTCCCGTCGCGCACATATGCTACCGCCAAACCTAGTCCGTACCTTCTTTTCTCCCAACGCGCAGCGTGATGACTTGTGTTCTTTTTCATCTCTGAACTTGCCATTCCGTAGCTGCGTCCGAGGTCTCTTCAATACTAGAGTCCCGCATCTCCGGCACGTCTGTTGGCGGAAACGTCGAGGAAACTGGTCGCGTCCTGAGTGCGTCGTTTTTTTGCACAGACCGTTGACCACCTTCTTGATCATTGTGTAGGCGTCGGTGACGGTATCGGACGCGTTTGGGGTCTCAAGAACGTGCAAGGTACAGTGTCCCTGGCTCTCTATTAGGACATGAAATAACCGTCGCATGTAGCCGAGGAGATGGTGGAATTCTCTTCCGGTGTCCGTGGCATGTGTTTGAACTTGGAGGCAGACAACGTCGGTGTTTCTATCTTTGGTAACGATCGTCTCATCAAAGAGGGCGACACCGTCAAACGTACTGGTCAAATCGTCGATGTTCCTGTCGGCCCCGGTCTTCTTGGTCGTGTTGTAGACGCTCTCGGTAACCCAATTGACGGCAAGGGTCCTATTCAAGCTGCTGAGCGTCGTCGTGCCTCCCTCAAGGCCCCTGGTATCCTCCCTCGCCGTTCCGTCAACCAACCCATGATGACCGGTCTCAAGCCAATTGACGCCATGGTTCCCATTGGTCGTGGTCAACGTGAGCTTATTATTGGTGACCGTCAAACTGGCAAAACCGCCGTTGCCATCGACACAATCCTTAACCAGAAGCGATGGAACGACGGCAAGGACGAGGACAAGAAGCTCTACTGTGTCTACGTCGCTGTCGGCCAGAAGCGTTCTACCGTTGCCCAACTCGTCAAGACCCTGGAAGAAAACGACGCTATGAAATACTCTATCATCGTTGCCGCCACCGCCTCGGAAGCTGCTCCCCTGCAGTATCTCGCTCCTTTCTCTGGATGCGCCATGGGTGAATGGTTCCGTGACAACGGCAAGCACGGTGAGTACGTGAGATTCGCACAGTGTAATCGTGCTGACATCATCTCATAGCTCTCATCATCTACGATGACTTGTCCAAGCAGGCAGTCGCCTACCGTCAAATGTCTCTCCTGCTCCGTCGTCCCCCCGGTCGTGAGGCTTACCCCGGTGATGTTTTCTACCTTCATTCCCGTCTCCTCGAGCGTGCTGCAAAGATGAGCGACAAGTTCGGTGGTGGATCCCTCACCGCGCTCCCCATCATTGAGACGCAAGGTGGTGATGTCTCTGCGTACATTCCCACCAACGTCAGTCGTTTCAGTCCATTCTTGCGAGTTGTTCTCATCTTGAACTTTAGGTCATCTCTATTACTGACGGTCAAATCTTCTTGGAGGCTGAACTCTTCTTCCGTGGTGTCCGGCCCGCCATCAATGTCGGTCTCTCCGTGTCCCGTGTCGGATCTGCTGCTCAAACGTGAGAGAAGCTGTGTTCTATCATTCTTTTTTTGGCTGTCTAAATTCCCTTTGTTGGACAGTAAGATCATGAGGAAGTTTGCTGGTTCGCTGAAGCTGTACCTTGCTCAGTACCGTGAAGTAGCTGCCTTCGCTCAGTTCGGTTCTGACCTCGATGCATCCACTCGCTTCTTGCTGAGCCGTGGTTCGCGTTTGACTGAGCTTCTCAGTACGCTTTTTGTTGTGGAGTGGGTTTTCGTATACTCACTGTCGGCGCGCAGAACAAGGGCAATACCAGCCTCTTCCAATGGAAGTTCAAGTACCCATTATCTACGCCGGCGTCAACGGCTTGGTGCGTTGATTCTGTTCACTACGAAGGTTCTGTGTCTCAGCTCCATCTTTAGCTTGACTCCATCCCCGTGGACAAGATTACCCAGTGGGAAGCCGAATTCAGATCGCATTTGACTAGCTCCCACGCTCCACTCCTCGAGGAGATTTCGATTGGGAGCGTCACCCCCGAACTTGAGACGAAAATCAAGAAGGTCGTCGAAGACCATGTTTCATCCTTCACCTCATAGACACCCTTCTCAAAGGTATACATGCGCTTCGGTTTGGGGACATAAAATTGCCTGCTGTCCTGTAGTCCTCGTGTCCTGTGTTATACCTTTGCGAATACAACGCTTTCGCAGTGCGACATAGTTTAGGATGTAACGCATTTCATCGCAAAGGTGATGGTCGCCTGCGTCGACACAGGTCATCGTGCCGACTTTACGGGGTGTATTTATCCGTGATGATCCGTCCCATGGCGCGCTACCGTCGTAACGCACCGGGGTCAGTTTGCGTAACCCATCCCCCATTCCTATGAATAAGCTATGCGTCCAAGTAGCGGCCCCGATTATACACGAGTCAAGCTTGAAACAAAGGCCCACAACACGTCCACATCGCAAGGTAAGAGAACAGGGTACGAACGACAAAAGGAAAAAGAAAAGGCCTAGTCAACACCGTCCGACGGGTTGTCCAACTGTTCGTCATCTTCGTCCTCGTAAAACTGGTTGTTCTCCTCGTCCATCGATTCTTTAAGCTGCCCGCGTCCGGTCAGTCACACGCGTGCCACGACATCACGAGGACGCACCATCTCGAGGAGCTCGTGGCACTCGTTTAGGTGTGCCATCACGACGCCTTGACCTTCGGGGACGTTTCCGTCGTGGCCGATGAACTTGCCGTCCTTGCGCATGGAATCGATCTGGTGTAGCGCGAGTTGATACTGTGGGACGCCTGGTTGGCATGCTGTGGTGTAGTCATGCATGGGAGGACATACCGGGTAGAGGTCGCGAGGACTGAATGGTCCACCGTGCTTGCATACTTCGTTGAGGCATTTCTTGACCGTGGAGAGCTTGTTTGCCTGAGCGCGCGAGGGTATGAGTTGGCAATGCATTGAGATGGGCGAGAGAGGCGTACTATGGGCATCAGTTCCTCCGATACGGGCTCGCTCGACGAGAGCAGCCGATAGATGAGGCCATAACATCGCCTCAACAGATAGAGCAAAACCTGGATGCCCCATCCATGAGCGAGCAGAGAGGACAGGGGGAAGCGCACTCACGTATTGTCCTGGCGGACGAATCCCGTCAGCATCTACAAACTTGCCATCAATTCTCATCTTGTCTATTTCTTGCAGACTGAGCGAGTAATTGTATAGATCTGTTTCGCGAAGGCTCCATCGGTGTGTGAGGACGAGATTTTCGAGTTCGGCGCGGAGCTGGCTGAGGCGGTCATGAATCGGCTTGAGCGAGCTAGCTACGTTCTTGGATTCGTCTTGTGCTTTGATCTGCTGCAAGACGTCGAAGCAGTCTTCGAGCAACGACGAGCATACTGCCTGGGAGGCAGGTACGATGCCCCCTGGACCGAGGAATTTGCCGTCAACGCGCTTCCTATATCGATGCGCTTGTGAGCTCATTGTCTTGGCAAATGTCTATCAAAGGAACGAAGATGAACTGGATACTCAACGAGTCGATCTTCCGCAGCTCGTCAGCCAGAGGCTTGAGCTCGGTCTTGTGTGAACCTTCCTTGGCAGCCAGGGCTACTAGTTGTCGTCGCAAGGTAACCAGACGGTCGTGGGTTGGGATCAGTTCGACGGAGATTTCGGACAAGGAATCCTGTAGAGACCGCACGATGGCATCTATGGGAATGGCCGCGAAAGGTGGGCGGAGTGAATGGACGGGATAGGGGAGGAAGATGCGCACCACATTCGTTGAGTTGCCGTTCGAGCAATTTGGTCATGGCCACCGGATGCTTTCCGCTCTCGGCGTCGTGTTGAACGATGGAGCGCAATTCACCTAATCGGCGTTGAAACGGGGCAAGATCAGGCTCGTTGTAGTGACCTGATTCCTCCATATGGGTAATAATTTGCTGAATCAGAGGGATGGTGTCAGTACGTGTCTATGTCATTGATAAGTGGGGTAACGGCAAGTGGGTTGCATCTGCTTGCAAAAGTCAGGACTAGGGATAACCGCGGGAGATTGAAACAGATGAAGAGCATCCCCGAACGAGAGTGTGGTAGACTAGATGGGATCTTTGAGAGGTGGTGGGCACTGACCCGCATGGAGGCTAATTGGGAATATACGGCAGGACACTCCTTTGTGCGACCGAGTGTGAGATAGCAGAGAGAGAGTAGATGGAATACATCTGCGAGGGTGGTGTCTACGCGATTGTTGCAGATCGTGTAGTTGTCGTCGCGAATGTCGTTTAATTTCGTGACTGATCTGGGGTGTAAGGTGGAGAGAGAGGAGAGAAGAAAGGTACGGACCTTGCTTTACGACTGCTTGGTATAGGGCATTTACTTCCGACGGTTTGATGAAATCGGCGCGATCTCTCTTGAGCGCGGTGAGCCGGTTCCGGATGCTGGGCAGGGCAAAGGGGGATGAGTGATGCCAGTGGAAGGGAAGAGAAGCCCACTTTATCACTGCCTCGAGGATGGGTAATTCTGCACGGGTATAAAATGAGACGAGATCGTACAAAGTCGCTTTCTCTGCTCACCTTCTTGTGCGACCGGAGTCATCTTTAAAGCGTCACAAGCGATATGATCACAAAAGGTAAACCTCCTCGATTTCCCACGCGATCCTATTTAATCGTGTTCAGTTCCAACCTTGACCTCGCCATCATCCAAACCTCCTCCTACCCACACCATGGAAAAGATCAGAGAGGTACGTTCCTGCTTGTATATACCATTTTCAACTCGCTCATCCTGCCCTTCAGAAACTGAGCTCCCTCCGCGCCGAGGCAGACGCTGCCATCACTCGCGCTGAAGAATCAGAGGCCAAGAACAAGACATACGAGCAGCAGCTCCTCGAGCGTGAACAGGAAATATCCTCTCTCAAACACAAGCTCGGCCTTCTCGAAACAGAGCTGGACAAGACAGAAGCAAAGCTCACCGACGCAAAGTCTGCCCAAGCGGAGGGCGAACATTCAAAGACCACCAACGAAGCCCTCTCTCGAAAGATTGTACTGCTCGAGGAGGAACTCGACGCCGCCGAAAAGAACGTCAAGGAGACGACAGAAAAGTGTGTCCCGTTCGACGCCCGTTATCACGAGATCTATTGCTGATCGCCCCTCCATAGACTCCGACAGGTCGATATCAAGGCGGAACACTTTGAGCGTCAGGTGCAGCGTGCAGAGCAAGAGCGTGACGAATGGGAGAGGAAATACGAGGCAAGCATAGCTTGCGCATCCTTCATGGCGTTGTGTCTCATGTTTTTCTGCACAGGAAACACTGGCCAAGTTCAAGCAGTCGCAAAACGAGCTGGAAGAGCTCACAAAGGGCATGGAAGGCCTTTGAACTTTAATCGGAGATGCTTCTTCGTACTGCATCTGCTTGTCTCAACTTACATCTCCCAGCGATTCCTTGTACGCATAGTATCCATCCCTTCTACTCTCCTTAATCTACTGTCATGGAATTAACCAATAAACCTCGCATTCATTGGACCTTGGAAAATCTAGCTTTCAATTGCCTTATCGTTTGCCATATCGTCTGTCTGGAAAACGAGAAATTGTAAACCACAATCAGATCTAATCGTGCTGCTCGATCAATTCCAGATATCATCATTATTCAAGTCCACGGATTCGCCGAATATGCCACCCAACCTTCCTCCACCTGCTTTTGAGAGCCAAACTATTGAACTGCATACGATCAGCGTCGACCTTGATCCACATACGGGGATGTGCCCATGGCGACACCTCGGCCAACGATGGAAGATGCTCGTGCAAAAACTGCGCCACATCCGCAGCCGACCCTTCAATGGGCGAGCAAGCCACTGAGAGACGCGTGATGGCCATGTTGCAGACCGCCGCCTCCTCGTCTGACAGGGACGGGATGCTCCTCGCGTCAAAGCTCATCCCGAGCTCGTATAGCTTGGGGCATCTTGCGAGCAAGCGCAACAGGCCCCTGAGCGTCGGAAATTGAAAGGACGGCAAGAAATACCACCCGCCGTAGTCGTTCAGGTGGAAGCGCTCGAGGCGAGACCATCCCTGAACCAACCGAACGAAATCGTCGTCGTTCAGTGACACCGGGAGCTTGATGCTCATGTCGAACGAGCATAGATTCAAGCTCGCCAGCGGACTCAGAACGTGAAAGTCGACGAGTTGGTCGCATCCCAGGGCTTTCTCCAGGGAGAAAACGACGGAAAGCGTGATGCGCCGCAGGGTTCGACGACGTGTGACGGAGCTGAGAGCAGAGAAGAAATCGTGAAACACGTCAGGCGGGGTAAACGAGTAGATCTCAAAGGACACTTCTTCGAACGGCTGGTGGTGTGTTTTCAAACAGGGGGTGAACGAGCGAAGATCTGCAAGCCTCAGCTCCAGGAAACGCAAATTCTGGAAGGGGGTGCTGGAGAGGGTGCCATAGCTAGCTATGTGCCCCAATCCATCGGGCTGATGATGGAAAAAGCAAGAAGTGAACTTT